>MU400415.1:0-296534 GCA_022578955.1 Hypoxylon sp. FL1857
TATTTAATTAATTAAAATATTTTATTATAATTATAAAAAAAAACATTATAAAATATTATAATTATAAAATTTAATAATATTATATAATTTTATATTTATAAAATTAATATTATATATTAAATAATATATATAATATATATTTTAATATATAATTTTAATTAATAATTTAATAAATTAAATTATTTCGGTTATTTTAATATTTTTTTTTAATTATAAATTAATATAATAATTTAAATAAAATAATAATAATATAATAAAATTAAATATATATTTTAAATTTTATTAATAATAAAACATTATAAAAAAGTTATAATTAAAATTAATTTTAATATAAATTATTAAATTTAAATTTATATAATTTTAAGAATTGATATTACTTTTCTTAATATAATATTATTAAACGTGAGGGCATTTATTTTAAGTATTATATTAGCTTGAGTTTTACCCGATTAGAAGTTTTTTAATCCGATTTTTTAAATTACGGTTAATATATTTTTTAGATTAAGATTTTTAAAGCTTTTCCGAAAAAGGCTTTAATTCTCCATTTTTTTCTTTTTATATATTAATTTAAACTTTTTAATTTAATTATTTTACTTAATTACTTAACGTTATAATAATAATAACATTATTTCTATATTTATTATTATATTTTTTGTTATTTTAATTATTATATTATTAGGGTCGATTTATATTTTATTACTTTTTATATTTTCGAAATTTTTAGCGAAAAGATTAAATTGTAAATTTATTCTTTAACGAATTAATATTTATTATCCGGTATATTTTAATTTAAATCTTTTATTAATATTATATGTTTCAGATAATAATAGTGTTTATTATAATGTTATATATTATATTTATTATATTTTAATTTATAATATATGGGTTGAAAATAAAAGAAGATTTTTAAATAAGTAAGTTTTTAAAATTCGGTTTTAATTATTTATGTTTTTAATAATAAGGTTTTAAATAATATGTTAATATATGTTATTAAAGCTTTTTTCGATTATAAATATAAATTATATCGTTTAAATGGTTTTAATATTATAACGGGATTAGATATTAATGTTAAAAATGTTGGAAATAATATGGTTACCTTCTTTTTAATTTAGGAAAAGTTGGTAAATTTCTTTAATTATATGTTATTTTTTTTTTTCGTTAACCGGCGATTTATTATAATTAATTACGATCCTTCAAAATAATATTCTTTATAAAGATATATATTATTTTCATATTTATCCACATCTTAATTATTATCGGTATTTTATTATATTTAATTTTAATTATTAAGAATTCTTTAAAATAATTTTGAAATTATAAAATTTGTTGAAATATTTATCCGTCGATGAAATTTCCGATCTTTTTATTAAATCGATTTTAACATTTTAATAAATTAGAAAACTTATCTTATCTTTAAGTTATATTATAATTACGTTATTAAAATATAATAAAATTTATAAAATAATGATATATTTTAATTTAATTAAATAAAGTTATATTATTCTTAAAGTATATATTAAATGATATAAAATAAATAAGATAAGAAAATATAAGGTCATTATTAATAATAACGTTAATATAATTAATAATTACCTTAATATTATTCTTCTTTATTTTAATATTTATTATATTTTCGATAATAATTATATTATATTTTTTCTTAAATTTAATTTATAAGATAGTAATAAATATAAACTTATTATATATATGTTTTATATATTAAGGAAGGTTATAATTAAGAACTTAAAGGTTATTATGAAATATTAAAATCGGAAGTTTTTTTTTATTTATGGAATGTTTAGGGAATATTTATTTATTTATTTTATTTCTTTTATTTTTATTAATATATTATATTTATTAATAAAGGATAAATTTAAAATTTTTTTTTCCAAACTTTTTAATAATAAATTAATAAACTTTAAAAAGTAGTTTTTAATTTAAGGAAGTTAAAATTATTTCGGAAAGTTAAAATGGCGGAAGTTAATTTAATAATTATAAACATGAAATGTATTACGTTAATTATTAATAAAGGTATTAATTAAGATGTTATTTTTAATAAAAATAATTTATTAAATAATGACGTAAACTTTATGTTGTTATATTTTAATTTATTAAATAAACTTTTTAATTATTTTTTAAGTTTAATTAGTTTTTTTAAGGAAGATTGTTAATGTTTAATTAAGCGGAATTGATTAATATTTGAAAAGTTTAAAAAAGATATTTAAAGTTATAATTATTAATTTAATGTGGTTAAGTTTTTACTTAACTTATCGTTATTTATAAATATTTTATATGGAAGTATAAGTAGTATTTTTTAAGTAAGTTAAGATTTAAAAGTTATGTTACGTCGTGACTTTATTAATAATGTCTTTTTGAAAAATTTAGAAATAGATATATTTACCTTTTATTATTAAAGAGAAGATACATTATATATATAATTTTTAAAAATTTATACTTCATTATTAATTAAAATTGAAACTTTTATTTTTATTATGATTATTTTTATAATAATAATAACTTTTAAATATGTTAATTATTTATTAATAATATGTTAAATAAATTTTATAAATTAATTATAATAAAAGGATTAAATCATAATCGGATAGTTAAATTAAAACTTATTTAAAACATTATTTTACTTTAAAATATATCATTTAATACATTTTAAAATAAAATGATATTTTAAGTAAGTTTTAATTCGATTATTTAATTATGATTTAATTTTCTTATTATAAAAATCTTATAAGAAAATGTTCATTATTATTAAAGATAAATAAAAAAATAATTAAATATATTTTAAAGAATTATTAATTTGAATATATATGTTAATTTTATATTATAACTTTGTTCCATTATATAATATAGTTAAGTTTTTAAATTATCTTTTATGCTTTCCATTTTTTAAGCTTAAGGTATTATTATTCTTTGCCATTTATTAACTTTAAATTTAAAGGATATTTATAAAGGTTAGTGAATATATTCGAAAAGTAGAATAAAGGAAATTAAATATATATTAAGAATATCTTTTTTATTTTTACATTTCTTAATAAAAATATTGTTTTTTTTTTCTAAAATTACCAAATCGTTATCATTTATTTTTATAAGGTTATATATGTCTTATTTTTAAAGTTAAATATTTAAAGAAAGTATTTATATTAATATTTATGTTTCTTAAATATTTTCCTTTATAAAAATAATTGGTATAAGTTAAGTTTAAAATATTCGTTAATATATATTATTAAATATTATTAGAGTAAATATAATTTCTTAAGTTTTAAAATGTAGAAAATAATGTTTATATTATTTATTTATATTTAATAAAAAGGAAAATTTAACTTAAGGTACTTTAATTAATAAAGATAATAATATAGCGAAAAGATTTATAATTAATGTAAAAGGTGTTATTTTTTTAATTTGTTTCTTTATATTAAGGTTTAACCTTTCCTATAGGTTTATTTAAATTGATGTTTTGGTAAGAGATATTAATTTACCAGATTTTTTTTTGGTAAAGGTTAGCCTTAAACTTTCCAAAGGAATAATAATATATATAAGAAATTTATCTTTTAATATTTAACGTTTATAACTTCATTTTAATAAGAATTTTTCTTTAATTTAACTTATGATATACTTTATGTAATAAATATATTATTTAAGTAAAAGCTTTCTTTAATTATTAAGGGTTTAATCATATTTATTTAAGGCTTTTTTATTAAAGAAAAGAAAAATCTAAAAAGGATAAACTTTATGTAAAAAGAAGTCATAAATAAGCATAATCTTGTCCCGGTTTAAATAAAATTATAGTTCCATAAATATACCATATTTTAAAAAAGGTTTTAATTATTCAATATATAATTATAATTCCTTTATTTAAGGTATAATATATATTCATTTTATAAAAAAATAATCCATTTAATCTTATTAAATAAACATGTTATTTTTTAAGGTTAATTAAAAGCCGTAAAGTTTATATAAGTTAAATTAATATTAATAAATATGATTATAAGTTTTTATTTATTCACGTTTAAATGTTTTTTTAAGATATGGTAAGTATTATTTACCAGTTAATATTCTAGTTAAGGTTGGTTTTAAGTAACGTTTTAAATATAATAAGATTTAAATTGCCATTAATTTGAATAATATTGCTTTACTTTAATATATAAATACCTTTATTAAATATATAACAAATAAAAACCCATTATAATATAATATAATAGGTAAAATAATTTAATTTAATGTCGATAAAGGTTTATATTTTAATAATTAAATTTATGGCGAAGGTTTTATATTTAATAAATTTTATTGTAATATTATTAATTTTAATATTTTCGACTTGGGATATAAAATTAATAATTAATAATAACTTTAAAAAATTAGATTACTTTCTTTATATATATGAAAATAAAAGGAACGGTAATATAACCATTTTCGAATGGTAAAAATTATTAATAATTAATAAAAATAAAAACAATATTAAATAAGTTATTAAAAATGTTTAATACGAGGTTAAATTATATATATAATGGTTAAGTTAATTATTATAATATTATTAATAATATTATGAATAAAAATGATATGATTATCGATATATTTTAATTAGTAATATATATATTAATTTATTATCTAATAATTCAAATGTTAAGATTATAAAGGAGATTTCTTCTTTTATTAAGTAATGTTATGTTTATTAAAGAAAATTGTCACAATATTACTTTATGTTGAAATTTTAATTTGAAGATATGCCATAAAAGATAAATTAAGTTATGATAATAAAACATATAATATAAGAATTTTATCTAAATAATATAATATTAGATTAAATTTTTATTAATATTAATCATTTGTTATAGAATTAATTAAAATAAATATTAATTATTAATTTGGTTTTCTTTAATTTTTTTAAAACGTTAATATAAATTCTTACTAAATTATATTTATTGGTATAAAAAGTATTTGATAAAAAGACGTTAATAATATAAATTAAAAGATTAACTTAATCTAATATATTATAAATTAATTAGGTATAATAAAATATTAATATAAGATAATATTAAAAAAAAAACATAATAAAATTAATTTTTAACCTTTAATAAGATATTTAAAGGCTTTAAAAAATAATTAATATTAACTGGTATTAATAATGTTATATTTAAATAAGTTAGAAAAATTTATTTATCATTTTATATAATATAAATATTATAATTAAATTATAAGCCTCATCATTATTATTTTATATTATTAAATTTTCCCGGTTTAATAATGTTTTAAATAATGTAAATATTATTTATAAAGATATCCTTAATATTAATAATAATTTATGACGATAAAGGTAAAATTAATATAATAAGTTTTAAAGGATAATATATTTAAAGATATTTATAAAATATTAATATAAAAGTTTAATTTATATATTAAGCATATTTTAAAATATTATATCGTTTATAATTTAAAATGTTTTTTATTTGATATACTTTATTTTATTTTTAGTTTATTATTAAGGATAAAATTTTAAATTAATTGCGTGGAGATGTGGAATGAAACAATAATTTTATATTGTTATTAAATAAAGGAGTTAATATTAATATCGATTATAATTGGAATAATATTGATAATATATTAGTTAAAAAATGTTTTTTAAATATTATGTTAGTTTTAAAAAATAATTTTTAAAATAAGAAAGTTTTATTTAAAGAAAGGAAGTTTTTATGATTTATATTTAATAAGTAGAAAATGTTTTATATATTTAATTTTTAGAATCGATTAAGAAATTAATAAATATTATTTTTTAAGTAGTGTTGTATTTATTTTATATAATATTTAATAAAAGATCTTAAGTTAACGTCATAAGAATCGTTTTTATAACATTTAATTAAAAATTTAAAAATATCATTTTCTTTAAATTCTTACAAAAATCTTTACCATTTTAATTATAAATAATATTTTCTATAATTATTAAAGATAATTCTTATTTATAAAAAATATATGTTGGTAATTAATAAAAACTCTTTATTAAAGAATTATTATTTAATAATGATGTATATTTTTTACATTTATTTTTACTTATTTAAAATAAAATAATTTCATTTATTAAAAGAGAGGTTTTTAACGTTTAGGTTAATATTTAGGTTAATTATAAAATTTATTTTAAACTTTAAGATAGGTTAATTTTTTAGTTTAATATATAAGAAAATTAAAGGTTATATTATAATATTTATAAATGATATTTTCTTTATCATGAAAATCTTATCTTATAAAATTAAAAATGTCCTTAATAATTTATATATAATGTAATATAATTTAAAGAAGTTGAAAAAGTAAGATTTTATGTTATATTTTAATCTTAAAAAGTTTATAATAAAAAAGGCATTATTATAATTAAAGAAGAATAATTATTTATATTTTTATATTTCTTTAGATGATAATTTTTAGGATATTTGGGGTATTTAAGATAAATTATTATTACCGGAAATATTAGAAAGGGTTATTTATATTTTTAATGTTAAAAAGGAATTAATTAAGTAAATAATATATGTTCCTTAAGATGAAAATGAACATCTTATTTTTAATGATAATGTTAATATTAATAATGTAATTTCCGATATTATTTTTAATAATATTGTTTATATTATAAATAAAAACGAAAAGGATAATAATAATGTTTTTATAAAAAATAATAAATATATTAATGGCGATATTATTAATAAAAATTAGGTAAATATTATTAAAAAAGTTAAATAAGTTATAATATTAAAAATATCCATAATTATAATTTTATCATATAATTTTATTAATTTGGTATTTGGGTTTAAATTTGAAACTTACGTTATAACGTTTTTAAGGTTTTTCCCTTAAAATAATAGTTAAATGGATAATGTTTAAAAAGTTAACTTTATTTATTAATTTTTATAAGTTAAATTATATTTTATTAAAGAATTTAATAATGAAAATCTTATGATAATTAAGGAATATACAAATAGGTAACTTTATATATATATATTATTAGGTAATTATTTTTTAAATATTAAAGATTTATATTATTTTATATTAATTTTCATAATATTATTATTTTATAGTTAAGGAAAGTTTATAATTATTAATAATAAGTAAAAATATAAATTAAAAGAAAATAAAAAAATAAATTTTAACATTAAATAATATATATTATTATTTATAAGTTATATTATTAAAACTAATTTATAATGATAATTAAGCATTTTTTAAATTATAATAATATAATGCGTTAATTGTTATATATTTAATATTCCCGTTTTTTATTTTTAATTATATAATTAAAAATAATAATAATAAAATTAATTCCGGTAAGGTTAATAAATTATCTTTTCATAAGATTTATAAAACTTATGAAATTATATCTTTAGAATAATTTTTATATGTTAATTAAAAGTTAAAAAATTATAAGTTTATTAATAACCTTTAAATGGTAAATCTTATTAAAAAGATTGTAATTTATAGTTGTTAATAACCTTTATTAAATGAAGAAAAGGTTAAATAATAAGATTAAATTTATAATCTTATTATTAAATATAAAGTTTTTAATATTTAATTTATTATTAACCTTAACGATATATTTTCTTTTATTTATATATATATAAGTTATAATTTTTGGAATTTCAAATATTATTAAAAGATTTAATAAAGATTAATAATATAATTTTTAAAAAATCGTTAAGTTTTAATTAAAGAGGTTAATTAAGATTTTATTATAATTATAAAATAATTTTATATTTATATAAATTCCTTTTTTTAAGAAATTATGAGAAATAAAACTAAAGATAAAACTTTTAAACCGATTAATTAATATTTTAATATAATAAAAACTAATGGAAAAAATATTTTTCATCTTTATAAGTTTTTATAATATTATAGTAATATTAACATGGAAAACTTTCTTATTAAAATTATAGTAAAAAAGAATGTTAATGAAATTGTAAAATTTTTTACTTATATGGATAAATATTTTAAAGAAGATTTTAATAAGATTATTTCTTGAAAATGGTCTTAAACTTTAAAACGTCGAAAATTATTTAAAGCTTTTCAAAAAGACTTAAATAAACTCGAATAAAAATAACAAGCCGAAATTCATTTCATTATTATTATAACTCAATTTTATAAGTATTTTATAACATGCCGAAAATATGATAAAATAAAGAAAGCTAAAAAGCATTATTGTAAAAGATTTTATTGGTTTAAATTCTTTTAAGATTTTATTAAATTTATATATATTAATGACGATGGGATATTATATATTAAAAAACGGTCGAATCGTTATATATGTTAAAATCCCGTTATAATTATAACTTTTCGCTATAACTATAATTTCATATTTATTTTTATAAAGACGTAAATATTATCTTTAATATTTTATATGATAAATTATATAACTAAAATAAAATCGCTTATATATTAAAGGTTAACTTTAATTATCATATATTTCGAATTTATATTAAAACTTTTATTTTTCATTAATCTTAAGAATTTTAATAAAGTTGTTTATAACTTTATAATAAAGATTTTGAATTATATCTTTTTTAAATGTAAGCTTTTTATAATTAATATTTATAATTATATCTTAAATTATAATATATTCTTTTCATTTGAAAAAAATTAAAATTAATTACATATTATAACCATTTATTTTGTCATTTAACGGAAATGGAAACATTTAAGAAAATTTATTTTATATATTTTTAATGTAAATATTAAACCTTCAAATGAAAATATGGTTTATTTTTAAAAAAAAAGGCTATTTTTTAATATATTCGAAACATATATTCATTACGAACTTATATTTCGTAATATATCTCTTTATAATTATGTTTTTATTATAAAGATAATTTTAAAACCAAACGTTAATAAGCGAAAAAAATGACATATTTAATTCAATAGGTTTTTATAAAAAAGACGGCATTATTAACTTATCTTTTTATTAAATAAAATTTATATATTTTTATTAATTAATTCTTTCTTATTAAATATTAATTAAAATAAACCTTATGGAAGAAATATTATAATTAAGCTTAACTTATTTATTCTTTAAAAGGAATTTCTATTGATAAATTCTAAAATGCTTTAAGAAATTTAAAAGAAATTTAATAAATATTTTATAAAATATTTAACTTTTATCAATAATAACTTTGACTTATTAAAGAAATTAAAAGAAAATATTGTTTATAATATTAAAGTTTAAAATACGTAATTTAATCCTTTAAATAAACTCCTTATAAAAGTTAACGGATATAATATTAAAGGAAATAATAACGTTGATAATATAAATGATAATATTAATAAAGATATATAAAAAATTGAAAAGCTTATTACCTTTATCGTTAATGTTAATAAATATTTATAAGAAACCTTAAAAAAAAGAATACTTATATTTAAGATAATCGTTAATTAAATATTATAATGTTTTAAAGTTAAAAACATTATAAAAATATATGATTTCTTTATAAAATCGGAATTAAATTATTACCGGAAAATAATGAATAATCCAAACCTTATGCTTTTAAGTTATATCTTTAATATCGAACATGTTTATAATGATATTTTAAAAAATATTATTATCTAAAAAATAAGCTTAAAAAAATTAAATTATAATGGATTATGGTAAATTATTAATAAATGAAATGATGTTTTATTAATAAAATTTTAAAATTTATGCGATACCATACATTCTAATCTTAATAAAGAAATAATTAAAATAAATAAAAACTTTCCCCTATTATAAAATATAATTAAAAGCTATAATATTACTTTATTATATTTATGCTTAACAAAATTATTTATTAATTATTATTTAAGTAAAATTTAGGCTAAAATAAACCGTATATTAACCATTTGAAAAAGGTTAAATAAGAAATAAACTATTTTCTTAAATATTATCCTTTATTATTTAAATAAGGTTAACTTAATTAAAATAAATGAATCATTTAATTTAAATATTAAATCTAATTAATTACTTTAATATCTTAATGATAAAAGTGATATTAATAAAAACGTTATTATTAAAACCTTTATTCAAACTTTAAAAAACAAAAATATACGTTATAAAATTTAAGTCATAATTACGTTAGGAAGCGTTAATATTAATATAAATAATATTATTATTTACTTTATTATTAAGTTATTTTAAGTTAATAAAGGGAAGATATTACGCGAAAAAGAACTTATTTAATAGGATATAAATATCTTTATTATCGATAAATATAATATAATATTTAGAAAAAGTTTATATGAAATATATGAAAGGTTTTAATAAATTCGAAATTAATATAATAAAGACTTTAAAGGAATCCTTATAATTATCTTATATAGCGATTTTTATTAGTTCGAGTTAATTTAAGGCTTATTATTTCTTTATTTTGGAATGTTTATAAATGAGAAAACTTTTTAAGAAATGAGATTACTTTTTAATATTAAGAAAAATATATATTATCTTAGGCATAAACTTTTCATAAAGTTTATTAATATTATTATTCTTAAAGAATAAATGAGAATAATTAATATAGTATATACCGGTATATTATAATATTTAAAAGAAGGTAGTTTAACTTTTAATAATATATATTAATTTAATTTTAAAATAATATAACCGTAAAATATTTTCTTAAATAAGAAAATTAAAGTTATTATATCGTTAAATTTTATGCGGTATATTATTAACTTATAAATTACGATTGTTTTTGCAAAAAAACGAAAGTAAAATGCGTATATTTTCCTGTTTAAATATATATTTAAGAGTTTAAATAAAGTCGTAACTTTAAATAAAATATATAATATGATAAATAATTTAAATCTTAAAGTATTTATATATTTATCTTTTATTAAAAATATGCTGTTAATGATTATAAAAAATAATCATTAAGCTTTAAAAATGATTAACAGAATCGAATATATTACCGAAAGTTTTATACTTTATTTAAATTTATTAATATATATACTTAAGTTTAAAGTATTTCTAATTATAAAACCACTTAAAACCTTCTTTATTTCCTTAAATATAATAATTAATATATAATTTATTAAACTTAATTATAATCTTTTACCTCTTTTTTTAAAAAAGATTTTAACAACTTTTGTTATAAAATTATTTAACTATATTAGGTATATATTCATTTTAATATTTACCATTATGGAATATAAAACGTAAGGTTAAACTTTAAAAAAATCATTCCTTAATTTAATATTTAAGTTTTTATTAAGAAAAAACGTGGATTTTATAATTATATATATTTAATTATTAAAGGTTATTAATTTTAAAGGATTATATTTTTTATTATTTATAAATTTATATTATTAAGTTTAATTATAATTATTAAAATAGATAAAGAAAAGTATTAATGAATTAATTTATTTAAGTAAAGAAATTATAAGAAAATATAAAGTATTATAAAAGAAAATTTGAAATATATTTTACTGAAAATATTTCATAAAAAAAAGAAACTTTTAATAATGTAATTTTAAAGACATTAGATAATATTATTAATAAAAATCACCTTTTAACTTTTAACCTAAAATATAAATCATTTTAAAAAGTTAAATTATTAATTTATTTTTTAGAAATATTAGCTTTTTTAAAATGTTCATGTTTTATTATTCGATAAATAACGTGAATTATTATGGTTTATTTTAAGTCGAAATAACCAACCATTTCTTAATTAATAATATTAATAATTCTTTTATTATTAATAATAATATTATTAATATTAAGGTTATTATAAATAAGAAAGAAATTAAACCTTTCTTAAAAAACATTTATTATAACAAATAAAATATCATATTTAATTTAAGTAATAATATGGTTTTTAAATAACTCCGGGTTTAAAATAATGTAATTAAGCATTTACATATTTGAATTAAAAGTTAATAAGAATTTTACCCATTTTTAAAAAAGATTCCTTATTTACATTTTGAAAGAATTTTTATTTATAAGTAATAAATATGGTTAAGTAATTATAAAAACGACGTTAAATATACACATTTCCATAAGAACATTTTGATCGTTAATTTAAAATATGAAATTTAAATTAATATATGTTTCATAAATTATAAATATATATATATACTTTACTTTAAAAAAAGTATCTTAAGAATGATAATATTTATTTTTTATAAATAATTCTTTATTAAATTAATAACTTTTACTTTATAAATATTTACGTAATTATAATCTTTAACCGGGGGTTTTTTATTTAAATAATTCGATTTAATAATAATATTATCGATAATAAATACGTCTTTAAAATCTTTAAAAATATATATATAATTTGTTAAGATGTAATATTTAAATAATATATCTCGTTAATAATAAGTAATTATAAGATTAATTAGTAAGCTTAAAAAGGAAGATGGGATAAAATTATTAAGTTACGGTCGATATTAACCGAAAAATGGGAATTTAGCATAAATATTACTCTCGGGAATTTTCTCGAGATTAGCTTTATATAGTTTTATTTTTATCAGAAATTCTACTTAATATAAACGTTAAATTAAAATTGAAAAATTTAATAAATTAAAGGAAAAGTTATAAATAAATAAAATTGGTAAGTTTTTAAAATTTAACGTAAAATTTATTAAAATAAAAGAATATATAATTTTATATACCATTAAATAATTTCTTTAAATCTTATATATTTTAAAGTTAAAAATTATAAACATAATTAATATAATATATTATAATAAAATAATTATCTTATATTAAAACTTTAAATATTCTTAATATAATATATAATAATGATAATTCGATTTAAATATTAATTCATTAATTATTATTATTTTAATTAATAATATTAATTATATATAAGGTTTAAATCTTAATTAAATTTATTTCATATTTAATCATTATTATTAATTTCCTTATTCTTTCAATCTTTAATTTTTAATTAAAATTAATAATTTATAAAATTATCTTTAATTTTACCATTCTTTAATTTCTTTTATTTTATTTATATAATACCTTAGCGTTACCTTATTTATAATTTATAACTAAGTAATATTAGTAAAATATATAATTATTAACCTTTACTTTTTCCTGAAAAACTTAAAGAAGAAAAATTTAAAAAAGTTAACTTTAAAAGTTATATTATTTTTACCTTTTTTATTAGTTATTTATATATGTTTAATTCCTTTAATTTATATAAATATGTGTTTAAATAAGATTAAATTACCGGCGTTTAATATATTCTTATTATTTATAATAATAACTATTTTATTTAAGGAATATTTTAATATAATTTTATAATTGATAATTAATATACCTTTTTAATCTTTATTAATAATCTTTATTTTCATAAATTACCTTAATATAACCTTATTAATAATATATAAGGGATTATTATATATATTAATACTTTAATTCCCATTTCAAATTTTAAACGTTTAAAAAATAAACGTCGTAAATATTTTTAATATTAAGTTTTAAAAACTTTCTTAACTTAAACCATAATATATATTTAATATTTTATTATATATAAACATTTATTAATATTATAGGAAAAAAAAGTTTTAAATGGAGAATATATTTATATAAGTTTATAAGAAAATGTAAGTTAAATGTTTAAAAATAAAGTTTAAGTTTTTTAATTTATTTTCGGGATAATATAAAAGAATTATATTTAAAATTAATTTAATGATATTATTAATGATATTATAATAAAAATATAAAAAAATAACTTAAGTTAATATATTTATTTAATTAATATAAATTTATTTATATATTTTAAATTAATTTAATAAATTATTTATTAACATTATTTTAACGTATATAATTATGATATAAAATTATTAATATATTTTATTAACTTTTTTATATAAATTAAGTTAAAACTTCGAAATATTATCATAACTTTTATTATAACTTTTATTATAACTTTTATCATAACTTTTATCATAATTTTTACCATAACTTTTATTATAATTTTTATTATAGTTTTTATTATATTTCTTTATTATATTAATTAAAAATTATATATTTAAATTTTATATAACGTTAAGTTAAAATTTAACAATTTATATTTAAAATTTCTTAAATAAGAAATTTTTGATAAAAGTCTTAAGTTCGATATAATAGCTTTTATAAAACTCGGGTACTCAAGTATTACTTAAGGTAACTCTTTTCTAGCCCATAACTTAGGTACCTAGGTACTTAAGTCTTTTTAATGAATCCTTAGGGCAGACTGGTACACTCCGTCAGCCATATCACATCGCCAACAATGTTCGGCGTGCTGGATTCCTCCTTTTTTCAATTAACCTTCCTCGCAGTTTTATTCGTCGGGTCATATGCATGGCTCTTCCGGTACAACACCCAACGTCGCGAGAACCGTGAAAGCCTTGACAGAATCACAATCTCTGCTGATTATGAAGAAGTCCACCTGGAGTGAGTACCCGAGTGAAGAATCCAGTGTTCGTTTAGTTGTCTGAATCTAACGGTGGCTGCAAGTATCGTTGCGGTACATGGCTTAGGAGCACACCCATACTATAGCTGGGGGGCCGTCAGATCACGGCTAGGCTCCACCGCTAAACCCCCTTCAAACAAGATATCAACTAAGAATAGGACAACAATTAACTGGCTTGAACACGATGATTTCTTAAAAAGAGACTTCAAGAATGTTAGGATCTTGTCGTTTGGATATAACGCCGATTGGTTCATGGACGGCTTCACTCTCGACAGCTTCGCAGAAAGCTGTTACTTTTCTAAAGAAGCTCTCTGAGTTCAGGCAGGAGACTAAGGTCAAGCCCACACCTCACTCAAAGTCGGGGATCCTCTACTGATTAGGAACTTACAGAAGACGCCTCCTATTCTCTTCATTGGTCACAGCTTTGGTGGGATTCTCGTCAAATATGTATGCACTTATGCTCTTTTTTTCACTCATCCGTCCCAGTCTTACCTCTTCGAAGGCAATTCATGCGGCACACTCGGACCCGCAGTTCAAAGATATCAGTCGTGATATAGCAGGCATCATTTTCTTAGGAACACCCCACCAAGGCTCGACTGTGTCTCGGACTGGCGATATTCTTGCCCGACTGACAGCGTTTTCGGGATCTGATGCTACGCTGCTGAAGCTTCTAAGACACCGTAGCTCAGCGCTATTAGACTTAAAGAGAGACTTCTCCGCCACTATGATGTCCATCATGAGACGGAGACCGCTGCCAGTATATTCATTCTACGAAACGTTACGCACTTTTCGTTATGGTTTATCACTCGGCGTAGTATGTACCTTTTGAAGTGTTTTCAGTATTTTGACGACTAATCTATTCAGATCGTGGGGCCTGAATCAGCCACGTTAGATATCGGAGAGCATATTCCTATTAACACAGATCACTCCGGTCTTAACAAATGCAAGTCTAGAGAAGACGATCTCTATGTGAAGATTGTCACTGCTGTACGAGGGGTCTATGCCGCCTTACAACAACAGTCTGGTATGCTAGCCAGTCCACCTCCTGGTCTTCCTTATTGACATAAGGACGTAGAGCCGATTATGAGATGGGTTATTGGATCCGACGATCCCACACGTGTCTATAAATACAGAACAGACCATGAGCGGGCCAGGGGCGAACTACGCAGTTCCCGTAATCTGGGCCAGTGGCTTATCGAATCGCCTGAATTCAAAACCTGGGCCAACGTCTCAGAGGGGTCGTCGCCAACACTCTGGCTTCGCGGTGGGGGTGAGTCCCATGTATACACCTATTAAGATTTATTATGGCTAGTTAGGTACTTATTATGTGGTTTATAGTTGGTACCGGGAAAACATCCGTCACGTTGAGTGCTTCCCTTTCGCTGGATATCATTTCCTGGCTAACTAGAGACCGCTGACTGGCATGACCGCAGCTCCGAAGTTATCGAATGGTTCCGAAAGCATGGCCGTCTGAAGCAGTCACAGAAATTAGTATACATTTACTGTTCCGCAGACTATGACTTTGAATCGTTGATTCGCTCGATCACCTTACAACTTGCCATTTCAACGGATGGCATCTCCATCCAACGGTTGATTACAGACAAGTTCAATTCCAGGGGCGAATTTCAACGACTTCCTCTAAACGGGGAAGATCACAAGTTAATTGTGCATCTTTGCAGTCTATATTCGGAAACTGTAATAATTATTGATGCGCTGGATGAATGCCCTGCGCCGTACCGCCTCCTTAACGTGGTTAAAAAGGCACAGGAGAGCGTCTCTGGTAAAATCAAATTCTTTCTATCGAGCCGCTTACACATCAACGTTGACGACACTTCCCTGGACTTTCGTGAGATCCTAATCAACGAGGATACCGCCATGATAGACCTAGAGCGCTATATCAATATGGAAGTTGATTTACGCCACAGCGTCCTCCCGGGTCTGAACCATAGGGACTTCAAGACTAGGCTAAAAAGGGCACTACTCAACCACGCACAGGGAGTGTCAGTATCATATCTTACGTGTGGGTAAATTATCCCGCTAACCATAAATGCAGATTTCGCTGGATCAAATTACAACTCGAGATATTCTTCGACGAAAATTTCCCCTTTGAATTGGAAGAAGATGTGGAGAACGAACTACAAACCCTGGAGTCCGGTACATCTATGGTCGGACGCTCTGAAGACCAGAGGGCGAGGTTAAACCATGCATATAATCGTCTACTTAATGAACGTCGTCAAAATGCCCGACAAATCGTTTCTATCGCCCTCAGATGGGTATTGTGCTCCGTGGAGCCCCTAACATCAGACGAGCTTACCGAGGCGGTAACCATTTCACGAGAACGAACTTTCACTCTGGCGACGGACAAACAACTGGAAAGAATCAGCTTCACGGAGATCGGACGACTCTGTAGTAACTTTCTTCTATTCGTAGGCGATAAGAGCCGCGTCAAGTTTTCACACCACTCCGTTAAGGAGTTCCTATTGGATCCCAAATATTGCGATCGCGAATTCCTCCCCGAAATATGCCATACGTTTATTGCAGAGAGTTGCTTATGGTACATATATCATTGCACGAAAGTCTCTGAGATCCTAGATCGACATATTCATACAAACGCCCTGCAGTATTGTTCCTCTGCCGGGTCTGAAAATGGACAACAAGGAGAACTTCGTGTCTTGCTTCGCTCTTTCTGTCTGCGGCCATCGCAAACTATCGATGTGAGAAAGTTAGGCATAGATATCACTCCTAGAACTTTTGCCTATTGGGATCCAAAAAGAGATATGCTTCGAGCTTGCTTCGTCGAGGGCTCCCCTCACGCCTTCATCGCTGCCTGTGTTTTCAATCTGGACGGCATTCTCCAGCAGACGCTTTCGCAATGTGCTACTAGTCCAACCGGGAGACAGTTCTTAAGGAACAAAGGCCTCAGGGTTGCATGGCAGTGGGGGGATTATTGGGCTGCGGGAAAGAGCCGATTCAAAAGGTTATCGACGTCATTGAGACGGCCGCTCGCCATAGTAGTGGCCGCATCATGATACTACTCCTACAGAATATTAAATATATCGACATCGTAGTCAACGTTACGAACGCAGCCTTAAGCAACAAATATGGGGATGAGGTTTTGGAAGCTTTGAAACGGCACTATGGCAAACTTCCAGTAGATGAATCGACATGCAATGCCCTGAAAGGGGTGTACCGACGTGGCTTCGACCTTAACGCAAAGTTAAGGCTGATTCTCGGTGGCGCCGATCACACCATTACTGACATTTTCCTTGGCCTTGCTTCAGGAGGGCAGAGTACTAGATTTCTCAGGATAATACTGCAATATTTGGGAAATGTTCCCATAGCCGAACACGTACTCATCAAGGGGATAAACACAGCCACCTCATGCTATCCCAAAGTAAAGGCTCTGGTTGAGCACGCTAATGGAAACGTCCAGATAACTGAGAACGTCCTTCGTGCTGCCGCGTCAAATCATTCTATCGGGTGGAAGATCCTGGAGTATTTCTTTAAAATATTCAGGGACAGCATAGGTATCACTGAGGCTGTTATGATCGACGCAGTGTCTAATCGTAGGCGCGTCGAACGCACCGTCAGGCTTCTCCTCCAGTACCGACGTGAAATTACTATTACGGAAGCCGTTGTCTCGGCTGCTGTGCGTAACAAATACTGGGGTTCCAAAGTCATTGCACTACTCCTAAAGCACAATCCCGACATTCCCCTTACCGAGGACGTGCTTGTTGATTTAGCTCGAAACAGGGTCACTGGAGTGATCACAATGGACTGGCTCATAAAAAGTACACAACGAGTCCAGGTCACATCGAAGCTCCTGGTGGCCGCGGCAGCCAACACGTCTTTTGGACACGAACTTCTACCCCTACTTCTAAGTAAAACGCGCGGTTCGCATGTTGAAGAAAGCGTACTAAACGCGGCGGCTGGTAACACTGGCTGCGGAGATGAGCTTGTCCGGATGTTACTGGCTCGTGACAATAACTTGCAGATCGGCAATTCCGTCATGCAAGCCGCAGCTAGGAACGATGGAAAGGGTCCGGAAGTCTTGGACTTGCTATTTAAACATGACCCGGACATTGAAATTTCGGCGTCACTAGTCGAAATAGCAGCTGAAGGCGGTAATACCGAAAGCTTGAAGGCGTTGCTGAATCGCATCGATCAGTCTGAGAAAACGAGTGGTTTTTTCGAAAACCTTCTCGAGATCGCTGCGGGTAGTGAGGCCTTTACATCTAGTGACGTGGCGAAAGTAGTGCTAGATCACAGTAACTCCGACACGCAAATATCAGAAGTACCTAAGTCATGAAAAAAGCTGTTAGCAAAAGCCCCTGTGGTGGAAGGAGGAGCTTGATACGACTGCTATGGATGTCAAGAAGAACCATCGTCATTACGGAGGAAGTACTCGAAGCTGCCGCTACTGCCGCTACTAATCGCTACGATGAACACCCCATATATATTTTGCTCAGAAGCGATAAACACTGCCCAGTCACAAAACGTGTCATTATGGCTGCGACAGCAAATCCGTGCGTCACTGAGGATTGTTTGTTACTGCTTCTCGATAGAGGGAATATCAGCATTACGAGAGATATGTTCGAGAAGGCAGCGGAAGCTGATAGCCGAGGCCGACATCTCACCAAGACCCTACTACTAAAGTATCAAGATAGTCTCTGCGTTGAGGACGTCTTGGAAACTGCGGCACGGAACGAGGAAAGCACGGAGGAAATGTTCGAGTTCTTGCTCACGTGGGAAAAAGATTTGATGGTTGCGGAAGATGTTATAGTCGCTGCTGCTGGATCTTCCGGGGGAAGCATGAAAGCCCTTCTCGACTGGGGACAACCCATTCAGATCACCGAAGCAGTGCTGAAGGCTTTAGCGAGCAACGAGAGACGGCAAACATTGCCCATGATGCAGCTCACCTTGTACTACCATCGCGGCCTCGAAATTACGAAAGAAGTGATGCAGGCGGCACGAGGCAACAAGACTGTAGGACCTGATCTGACTAGGCTACTCCAAACCTACAAGCTGGATCAGTCATACGCAACCTCGAACTGAGGATTCCAGCATCTGTATGGGATATTTGATAGGTTATAAGGAAACCTTATGTTGACAGGATGAAAATAGGAGGTACGTAAGGATCGAGGACGGAGATATTTTTTCCTTGACAAGATAGTAGGGTGGGACGACAGAGCTCGGGCAATCCCAGAGGAGGTTTCAGTTGTATGACTATCTCATCGCATTTTTCTCAGCAAAATTTCCGTCATTACACCAACTCAGTTATATTGCACCGCGGGTGCCTACCTACGTTGGGTACCTTGTTAGCCAACCTCCCCGTTTCAGTGCCGGCGTACCCGAATTGCCCAATGAGATACGCCTCTACAATCTGTGTCAGTCACCATAGAGACGTCAAATCGAAAGATCTACGTGAGACAAACCGAGTTTCGATGTATTACTTCCTTATCACTAGGTTAGGCCTGGGTACACGGCTGAGAGGAATCTGAAAAATAGGAATATTGCCGACCAAATATCCGACTCCAGAATCCGCCTCCTATCCCATAAACCGCTAAGTATAATTCGTGGTATTCATCGCAATCGGTGCCGAAAATGTCTAGCTGTCCAGAAGAGCTCAAATGTTTCGAAGTGAACTTCGAAGCCAATCCAGACATTGTGAGTAGTTTGCCTTACAGTGTGCATCTGGGCTAATCAATGCATAGGCTGGGATTGGGGTACGTATGTCTGATCATTCAAAATCCCAAGTTCTCCTACTTATATTATAGGTTATCGTTGCTTTCCTTATATCCGCATGGTCTAGTCTCCTTATTATTACCATCGAGTACTGCTCTCTAGGTAGAGATGATCTCAACCTACGTTTCACTCTGGTTGATGAACTCTTTAACGAGTTTATCAGCAAGTTTACCAGGCGCTTGAAGAAACCTTGGGCTCTCGAATCGATCCAACCTGCCGTCTTGATGGTCAGCGATCAACAATTGGTCACTGGTATTTCCATCATGAGTGTAGGCTACATTCAGCGCTGCACCATTACTCGGTACCATTTTTACATCATTTATCTGCTGGGGTTCATCTCGTGTCAGATTTATGATGCCTCCCTGTGTGTCCTCAATTTATATGTCAACAAACGGCGGGCGATGAAAATATGGAGAGCTATTCTGATGTCCGTCCTTTTCGGCATGGTCATTATTAATTCGTTCGTCGTAGAAAATGACGACTTCCTTACAAATGACGGCGAAACCTGGTACTTCGGGTCATCGACTCAGTGCACGTGGAACAACCTTGTTGGCACCGATCACTACCAGCATGACCTCTGGATCCTTATCGTGACCTTAGGAGTGTTGTTCTGGGGTTATCTCGAAGATTTCCGTCTTTTCTACCCCGGCGCTTTCTGGTGGCTCAAGTGGGTTCCCAGGATCTTTCAGCTGCCACTCTCAAGTCTTTTGAGACTTTATGGCTGGATCGATAAACAGACAAGAGAACCCCAACAACTTTATACTGGCCCGCGCCATATTGACGAAGAAGCCAGGCCTATAGTGGCACACCTTGCGAATTTCTTGCGTCGAGTAATTTTTTGCCTGTCATTAATCTTGATGCAGTCGTTTTTCTGGATCCTGTTCATTCCAACCTTTACCAGCATGGAGGTTCTCAGGTCGCGCACCACTAGTATTTGGAGAATATACCTAGGACTTTTCTGGGCATCAATGCAAGTCTTACGTACCAGGGCAAACGCCAGATCTTCAAACGTTATCAAAGGCAGTGAAGATGAATGGGGTTTTGGCCAAGTACTGCCTTTGCTCCTACTGATTCTCCCAGGGATGTCATTATTGGAGGTATATCAAGGCAAGTAATAACGAGGTCGAAAGAGACATGATATGCACTGACATATGACATCATAGAGGCCCGAGAGAAGAAAGGGGGTTGTGATAAGAAGGCTCTGGAAACCGATTCCGAATCCCATAGTTTAACCTTGCCGGCTTCGAATCAAGGCTCGGTCTGCGATGAACCGATAACACTGTCTCCTAGTCCGTCTTCGAGAACGGAGTGTTGCCATACTGATTTCCAGGAAAACGACGTTCATCGGCAACAAGGGCGAGGCATAGAAAACCGATTAGGATTTCTGGATAACAGTCCAGATACAATGGCTGCAGAGAACGTTAGACTGGACCTCCCCGCTAGAATGTATAAGTCAACATTATTTCGCGTGTGGATAAGTCTCTGCGTGTTGTTGGCGTTTGCTGGGGCTACTTATGCAGCTATCCAGGGATATGCATTTTAGAATACGTATCAATTAGTGGCTCTGGAGATGATTCCAGTCATTGAGAATGGAAACTTCATAGTCAAGCATGTCGAATGAATGTCGAGACAATTTCTAGGCTATGGAGGCCGTAGTACAACACCGTGAATGAGAGGGTGGCCGATCACTTCTCCTGTCGCTTCCTCCTGTCATTCAAAGGAGGCAACACTATGCCCTTGGAATGACACCTACACCTGAGAGCTAATCAATAAGCCCCACGTACTATCATGGTGGAGTTAATAATGTATTATAAGATGTTATCATATGTAAATTTCAACATATCACTCTAGTCATCGCCCCAAAAAGATACCGGGTGGCTGAACCGCCGCCAAGAACAGCCCACCAATAAGGCCTCAGCGGCGCAGCACGACATACTTCCAGAAGCCCAGCGCAGCCCACCCACCAGGCGCACGGCTGTGCAGCGCGGGCGCGGGCGCGGATTTTGACATCTGATATCCCCATCCCTCCCTCCCTCCAGTCCTAGATAGGGATGAGGCGCCCGCCGCGCCGTCTGGTTGGGTGAACCGCGAGGCTCTCCCGCGATCGATATAATTCGCCGGCGGCCCCTCTTTTGTCAGACCGGGTTCTTCGAAGAAATTCTGCGTCGTCCCAACTCATCTCATCTCAACTGAACTCGACTCCGAAGCCATTGACTATCTACCTATTGATAGCCTGAGCTCTGAGCATAATCGACAACAAGTCTGCGAATAAACACGCTCGAAAGCCTAATAGGAGAAGACTGCTTTATGGACACCATCCTCGACCCGCGCACCCCCAAAGGCGGCAGCAGCGGCGGCGGCGGCGGACGCAAGGGATTCAGCGGCGGGAGCGCTGGGGGCGCCAGCACGCCGCTGCCGCTGTGGGCCGACCTCGTCATCATCTTCGGCGTGATATGGCTGTGCATCTATATGTCGCTTTTCTTCTACTTCTTCCGGCAAGGTACGCTGGTCTGGACCACTCTCCTCCTTGAGCCCAGCTAACTCCAACGAACCAAGAATACCTCGCGCCGTCATCCAAGAGCCGGCGTCTAAGCCTGGGCCTGATCGGGCGGCTGGCCTGGAAAGCCTTCAGGTACGCGACGCTGATCCAGGTGGGCGTGTGGGCGGTCCGGAAGTTGGTTGCTCTCTGCAAGACGGGGCGGGGCACGAAGAAGGTAGGGAGCACGTTCTACCGGAAGCTGGATGAGCAGGAACAGGGGGTGAAGGACGTGAGCGAGCCCGTGGGGATACCGCCAGCTCAATTGCGCTATGACCCTCTGTATCCTGTGCCGAAGCCTGGGCTGGGCGGTCGCTGAGAAGGAGTCTCCGGAGGGGTTCGATAAGTTCGTCTAACGGGGGACAGGGGTATTTAGACGGATGGCCATGGGTTCTGGGAGTTTATCCAACATATTTCATTAATTTTTCCCCTTGTGTTTGGTTTGGGGAAGCAAGTCATTTAGGAAGATACCCGGTTTTGGTTTTGGTTTTAAAGGAAGCGCGTGGGTATTCACGACAGAATTACATACAGAACTATACATTAATCATGGGCCCTTTCAACCTGCTAGGCCGCTGTGACTCTCCTTCATCGAATCCCGCAACTCAGGCTTCATTTTGACAAACTTCCGACAAAGTAAAAGAGAAAAAAAAATAAAGTGTCCCACCAATTGGCGCCTATACAAATGAGGTATGAGGTATCTCCCGTATCAAAACAAAGGATAATTCATCTTGTGTGTCTCAATGTGATTGTTCTGTGTGCATACTAGACCTAGATTTAGGACTGGTTAGCTAGGTAGTTAGCGGCCTAGCAAGTGAAATTAGTTTTCCAATCCTATGAAATATATCAAGAAAACCAGCTTACCCGCTCGAGATTGTAGTCGTACTTCTCTAGAGCGTTCACCGCATCCGTCCTCGAGTAACCCATGCCCGTAAGGTTTTTGACAATTGGATCATCATGTTTCCCTTCGTCACTCAACGTCCTTCCCACAGTGCTAGGCCTGCCCGAGCTTTGGCTTTGAACTGGACTTTTGGTCTCATCGCCGCTGTTCTTCGCAGGAGCATCACTGGGAGAGTCTAGGCTGGCAAAAAGAGCATCCCAGTCCTGATTGTTTGGTGCCGCCGGAGCTTGCGTCGAGAAGGAGCCAGCATTTGTATTGCTACCCGTTGGAGCCGCACTAGCCGTCGCGCCCGAGGTAGAGGAGACTGTGCCGAAGTCGTAGCTGCTGTCAATACCGAATGCGTTTGAAACATTAGTCGACTCACTCTTGGGCTGGCTCGGCGGCGGACTGCTATCAAACACGGGATTGAAATCATCAAGATTAGATCTCGACAAATTGGCAAATTCATCATCTGCCGAGCCCTCTTTAGCATCCTCTAGATCGGCAAAATCATCATCTAGATCATCAAAAGCACCCCTAGATGTAATAGGCGCCGTATTCGTCACTGTGGTCGGCGTAGGGGCAAAAGAATCCCCGCCTTTCGATGGAGTAGAGAAGGATGGGGATGCTTTCGGTGGCTCAGGGAAAACTGACAAGTCACTTTGATTCATGTCAGCATTCTTACGTCAGGATTCTGGGGGAAAAGGACAAACAGAAGTAAAAGCAGGCCCATACTTTGATGGCTGGGATGTATGCGACGCCGTAGCCACACTCTCTCCAACAGGGCCATCGGTCGCGGCAGCGCTAGCCTTGGACGCCGCTGGGGAAGCAGGAGCTTGAGGTTCTTTAGCCTCGGTCTTCTTGTCGGCGGGCGACGCAGGCGCAAAATCATCATCGAATCGATTACCCTCGCTGGCAGAGTCTGACTCATCATCTCGTTCCAGCTCAGAGATAGGAGGGAACTCTGAGTTGAAGGTTGAGAACGCATTAGCGCTGTCGTTGATCGATTTGTCCTGAGGTTTGCTTGAAGAGCTACCCATGCTCGCAAAAGCCGAGTCAAAGTCCACCTTTGCGTTGCCTGAGTCTTTCAAATTCCCGAACAGATCGCTGTCCCTGTTGCTATTACCGGCATACGGCGTAGTTGGAGCGGGCGCTGTCGGCGTTTCATCCGGGAACGAACCGGGGATAGATCCCTCACCAGGCGTTTTCTGGGCATTATCAGATGTGGATGCTAGGCTCTGACCAGTGGATGTCGGCTCTATCGGAGCAGCGGTGGAAGCAGAAGCGGACGGGGTTGCGGTACTGTCACCACCTCTGCTAACAGGAGGTGAAACTTGACGCGAAGGCGACATCGGCTCGGAAGCCTCACCAAACGGTGCAAAGCTCGGGCTAGGCTGACGTGACTCGGTTTGTGCGGGAGGCTCGGCTGTTAGGCGACTCACAGTCGGCGCAGAGCTACTCGGCGTAGCAAAAGATCCAATGCTAGCGGTTGAGGTGCCGGTATTCTGATGCTTGAACGATGTCACTGGTGCTGGCGATGTGCTCTCACCACCAAAATCACCGAAGATGTCGTTGAAAGATCTCTCGCCATACGGTTTAACGGGAGGTGAGCTGAAGGCACCCATTATGTCCGTGCTTCCCGTTCGCCTAAAAAATGGGTTGTTTCCACTGGCAGTTGACGGTGCTGGACTTGACACTTGAGCAGAGGTGGCGACTGGTGAGCCGGTATTGACCTGGCGGGATATCTCCTCATTACTCTTGGTAAGATCCTCAGCCTCTGTCTTAAGTTTATCTCGTTCGCCTTCGACCGTGGAAAGTTGCTTCTTGTTGATAGCTACCATCCCCTTTTGCTGCCGAGCTTCCGACTTGAGCTTCTCGATTTGGGGCTTCAACTGAGCAATCTCGGCGTTGACGGAGCTGATGCGCTGCTTAAGAGATGCGTTCTCTTGTTGGTCGGCTTGGAGCGCCTGCGAGAGTTGCTGATGTTGGCTCTGAAGGTCTTTGTAGGTGCCATCAATTGTGATCAGCTCGTTCGTGAGCTTCTTCGTCTCTTCGCGTATGTTCCTGAGCTGCTCTTCCAAGGTTCGAACATCTTGGGCCTCCTTCTCGTATAGTGCGCGCAGTTGAGATAAGCGTTGCTCGAAATTCTTCTTCTGCTCGCTTGCCTGGTTGATTTCATTTTGTGTAGAGCTACGTTGCCCCTGAACTTGCTGCATCTGCTTTGATAAAGAACCGACCTGATTGGACAAGTTGGCTAACTCGGCCGTCTCGTTCGTGAGCTTTTTGCTAATTTCTGGGTCGTTGTCGCCAAGAAGATCGTCCATGGCAGATGGAGGAGGGGGTGCAGGACCCCTCTGAGCATGAGCCGAGCCACCAGAACCACCGGTATCGTGCGACGTCAAAGTTTTACCGAAGGAAGAAGATGGAACAAACGGTTTGAATGTATTGGCGGTGGGAGAAGTCCGAATCGGCGATCCTGGCGGACCACTTGCAAAGGGGTCCCTCGTTGCCGAGCCTCCCGTTGATACTGGGATTTGAGGTGGAGCAGGGCTGGGAGACGCATCAAGGCCAAATAGATCGTCGATGGCAGACTTCGGTTGAGGCGGCGGCGGGGGAGGCGAGGGAGCTGGGACGTCAAATGGCGAAGGGCCGACCGGAGGACGAGGTTGGGTTCGCAAAGACGGAGGGATAAGATTCAGCGGAAGAGTTGGAGGCAGTGGAATATCACGCCTGCTTCGCTGCTGGCGAATAAGATACATGGCAACTGCAAATGTGTCTCTGGTTAACCGCCCCTCCGAGTTGATATCCGCAAGATCCCAGATTTGGGCTAAAGCATCTTCGGGCAAGCCGGATTGACTCAAAAATGGGACGGCTTCTTCTCCAGTAATGAACCCCTTGTTCCCCTTTTCTAATTTGGCATATAGTTCATCGAATCGTACTTTTTCGGCGGGGGTGATGAGCCAGTCACCTCCGGTTACTTGAGGGACGACAACCCCTGTAGGCTGGGGACCTAACGGCGGTCTTCCTAGAGGACTGGTTGTTCGAGCTTGTGCTTGTCCACTTAATTGTCGTGGTATGGCAGATATGGGCGGCCCAGTGGGTACTGGGCTCTGTCTCGGTGCTGCGCCACGTCTGGTAGCGGCTTCATAGAGTGCGGCAGGGAGGATATTGGGGAGTCCCCGTAGAGCGCCGGATTTCATGGAAGTGAGAAGATGCATTGCAATGACAAATTCGGTCAACACGAGGGCGCCCCTCTGTTCTGTATCGGCAAGTTGCCAAATGCGTCCAAGCACTTCGTTGGGTAGCCCTGATTTTTCGAAGATGCTCTTAGCCTGATCGCCGGGGAGTATGCCGCCATTCTGTAGGGTTTGCTTCTCGAACAAGCTGGTATACTGGGCAACCTTCTCAGGCGATAGCGGTGGTATCCGTATAGGTCCGCTACCGCTTCCCTGAGCCTGCAGAGGCGAATGGGGCGGCGGTACGCTGGCACTGATATCTATACCTTCGAACCGCGGTAAAGGACCTTGTTGAAGGGCTAGTTCAGGGGTCGGTTCGCGTCCTGCTTGAGCATGGCCGATAAGTCGTAAGACAAGTCCAAAGCCAACAGGGGTCAGGAAGCCGCGGTTCTCCTTGTCTGCTATTTGCCAAATCTGCCAGCGTTGAGGATTAATCAGCATCTCTCCGAATCGTTTGTCATCCGCCGGTATAGAAAAGCATGGTAAGACTTACCTCACCGAGAACGCGTGAGTCGAGTCGAGTCTTTTCGAAGAACTTGACGGCCTGATCGCCCATTACGATGCCCGCATTTTCGGAGTCTGCTTCTCGGAAGAGCTGACCGTAAACTCGCTTCTCTTCGGGGGTCAGGATGAGCGCCGGCGCGACTGTAAAGGGATAATTAGCTGATAGTACTAATAATGCACTTGTGGAGCCAGCGAAGTTCTCGATGGTAGATAGATATCCAGTGATGGTATTTGGATAGGGGTTTTCGTAGCTCACCGGCGTCAACGCTGGATTCGGCAGACATTATTGCGCAGCCGAGCTCACCAGGCTTCGATATTATTTTAAGACAGAGCTCGGCGGCGAGGACAAGGGGTAGGTTTCGGATGCAAGCAAAAAAAAGTCAATTGACAATGTGTTAGGACGGGTAAAGGACGGTTGGCCGTTAGTAAAACAGACAGCTACTTTACAGCTCCGGCAACAAAGAAGCGCCTAAATTTTGGCCGAGTATGGCAAAAAGGTAGGATGCCTATGCTGCTATGGTAAGTGGCAGATTGTTTTGGTGTTGGAGTCTCCAACTTTCGCTTTTCGCAAGGAGGCTGGAGTTCCCAGACGGCCCAGAGTCCACCCTCTGTACAGGGTAACCTGGACTGCCCCTACCTTCGAGCTGGTCTGCACTTGGTCCGCACAGGTCTACGTAGGCGAGGACCACTTTTCTAGCTACATTCATACCTCTCAAGCTCCGAGCTCCCGGTTACACATACTGTACCCAGCGTTGGGGTACATGAATACCTACATGTACGTACATACATAACGGCAAAGACCCCTCTAAATTTTTATTATTATTAATATTCTTTCCCGACGCAAGAAATCGCGATATTTATTAGTATCAATATCAACATTGGGCAAAGAAGTGTCCGGTCCGGAATCAATTCTCTCTTCACATCCATATCATCTTAGGATGAACTAGACGCAGGATACCGATTTTCTTCCATCTCTCCTCCGTCGGCGCACAAGGGCGAAACCCTTCTCGATGAGTCAATCGAGCTCGAAGATTTCTCTACCTGTCACGAATGCCGCGGCATCCAGATATGGAATCGTCGTTTTGGGGGTGGACGAGCAGATATGCATGCCGCTGCGAGCTGCAATCAAGAACGCAGCCACAATTGGCTGACTGCTGGTTCAACCGCGCATAGCGTCAAAGATGGTCGTCGAATAAAGTGAAATGAGTAGTCTGCATTTATGCTATTGGTCCAAAATGTGTCACACTGCATAGAAATGTATTATCAAGCGACACGAAAACGGAGCTGCAGAAATCATGAATTACAACGGAACCTATTGCCTGTAGAAAAAAAGCTGCCAGGGAGAATATCAGAGCGAACTCGTACTATTAAAACTTGTAGGACGGGATGTACAAAGTTGTATACTAATTTTGCTACCAGGCTCAGTCACAGTCGAATTAAAAAGCCCCCTGCTGCCTCTCCACTAGTCTGACGGACAGGTCCACGTTTCTCTGCCATTTAAGCGCAACTGACACTTCTCGATACTTCCTTAGTACAACAGAGTGCCATCGCGACAGGACTGAATCGCATCCGACAGTGGGTATGAAAAAATTAAACGCCTCTAAGCGTGACACGTAGCGCGAGTGACTTCAAATTTAGTACTCAGCCTCAGCGTCTCCCTCGACTTCCAAGGAATCGGTGGCAACTTCTTCGTAGTCGCGCTCCAGCGCAGCCAGGTCCTCGCGAGCCTCCGAGAACTCGCCTTCCTCCATACCCTCACCAACGTACCAATGGACGAAAGCACGCTTGGAGTACATGAGGTCGAACTTGGTAGATAGAGCAGACCAAGCCTCAGCAATAGCCGTCGTGTTCGAAAGCATGCAGACGGCACGGTTGACCTTGGCCAAATCACCGTTGGGGACGAACTGAGGAGGCTGGAAGCAGATACCAAGCTTGAATCCTGTTGGGCACCAGTCGACGAATTGGATGGTGCGCTTCGTCTTGAGCGTTGCCACGGCCGCGTGAGCATCCTTGGGGACAACATCACCTCGGTACAGCAGACATGTAGCCATGTACTTGCCGTGACGAGGGTCACACTTGACCATCTGGTTGTGCGGCTCGAAGCAGGACATTGTTATCTCCTGAACCGAGTTGGCCTCGTGAGCAGCCTTAGCAGCCGAGATGACTGGCGCGTAAGCGACCAGAGGGAAGTGGATACGAGGATACGGAACCAGATTGGTCTGGAACTCGTTAAGATCGACGTTGAGAGAGCCATCGAATCGGAGGGAGGCGGTGATAGATGATACAACTAGGTGGCGTTAGCTAATAAAGTGGTGTTACATCGGCTCTTACATACCTTGAGCGATCAAGCGATTCAGGTTCTCGTAGTTGGGGCGCTCCAGGCCGAGATTGCGGCGACAGATGTCGTAGATGGCTTCGTTGTCGACCATGAACGAGCAATCAGAATGCTCGAGGGTAGTGTGCGTAGTAAGGATCGAGTTGTACGGCTCGACGACCGAAGTAGCAGTCTGGGGCGCAGGGTAGACACAGAATTCCAGCTTGCTCTTCTTGCCGTAGTCGACGGACAGACGCTCCATCAACAAGGCACCGAATCCAGAACCGGTACCACCACCAAAGGAGTGGAAGACCAGGAAACCCTGGAGGCCGGCACAGCTGTCGGCAACACGTCGCACTCTGTCCAAAACCTGGTCGATGAGCTCCTTACCCACGGTGTAGTGGCCACGAGCGTAGTTGTTGGAAGCATCCTCCTTGCCGGTGATCATTTGCTCCGGGTGGAAAAGGCTGCGGTAGGTGCCAGTGCGGACCTCGTCGACGACGTTGGGCTCGAGATCGCAGTAAATAGTGCGAGGAACATACTTGCCCTGACCTGTTGAGTCCAAAACATTAGACCAATCTCTATTAGCTATGACAAAATATCTTGTACTTACCAGTCTCGGAGAAGAAGGTGCTGAATCCCTGGTCGGGATCCGCCAGCTTGCGCTCTTCAGTCAGGTAGCCATCGGGCTATACGATAGACGCGTTAGTGAGGTTCTATCAGCTAAGGATATCAAATGAACGTACCTGAATGCCATGCTCAAGGCAGTATAGCTATGGGAGGGTTAAGTTAGCTTTGGTCTTGATCCGTCCCCGTGACAAGGATCGTCAGGATCCGCATTGTGCAGCACACATGCGACGCGAATATCCTATATGGCAATGGAAGCTTACCTCCCAGCAAGAATTGGCGATTTGGCAACCCGCCTGACCGACTGTAAACAGAATGCTAGTCAGTACAAACTTATCTTCGGGTCGTGGACATTGAAAGGAGATCGTGCTGCGAGACACAGATTATGCGGTGAAGGAAAACGCGTGCCTCGAGGAATGGGAACGTACCGTTGATGCTAATGATCTCGCGCATCTTGGAGGCGATACAATGCAAAATCTGTACTAAGTGAAGGCGAGAGGACAGGACTCGGGAGCAGACAGATTAGAACGAAGCCCCGATGCAGGATACGTGAGTGAATGAAATGTAGGAATTGAGATTGAGTCGAAAGGAGGTATGTTGATGCTTTGGACGGGTCGTTTTTACCCAAGTAACTAAAAGTTCAAGTGGGGGGCGGATTAAAAATTCACCCCTGGTTGGTAAGGACCATTAGGTTCCATTTGTTGACATTGAATGAGGTTGCCTAGATTGGACGATTGGACTCGGCCTACTCGGGAAGCCACACAGACCACGTCAGGATGCAGGGGCCCAGGCAATTCCAGGGGACGGCTGTTAGTTTACAGGTGACAAACTGGGCTTAGCGGCAACGACGTAGCGTAGTGCCCCAATTGCCCAATACCAATGTCCAAAATCAGATCTTCATTAATAATTAAATTTCATACCTACCAAGGTACTTACACGTATGACCGCCTACATGAAGGCACTGAACTACGTGATTGCCCATAATGTTAACTAACCTCATTCATGTATTTCTGCTGATTGCAGTTGCGTATGCAAACACCGAGAAGGCCATATTCCTCGGACCGCCAACCGTCAACATCCCCGCCACGCACCCGACTCTTGACGATTTACACGTCGATACTCTCACGCCCACCGATTGGGCGATACGGACACACCTAGACGCTCGATTCCCCAGCATCTCAGCACCTTACGGCAAAGCTACCTGGCTTATTCTTGATGAGCTCACTGAGGGTCAACGTTATGAAGTGAGAGTATGCTGGGCTGCGACTGTAAGCGAGTCATATAGCGCTGTGCTGCGGCGTATTCAGATCAGGAAACTTCTAGCTCACTAGTTCCTAGCAACCTACCGCGTTCAAGGTCAACACTTATGAACTGCAAACTGTTTTCGAGACTCCAGAACTTATATCCGAGCTCTCAGAGTATTCATGGTCTCGTCAGTCTCTTGGGGGTGGTCATGGATCTCAATCTAAATCTGCCCAAGGCGCTCACGCCCCAAACCCCGAGAGGGAGACGTCCGTTCTCTTTCTCCAGATTCTAGCAGCGGCGGATTATTATACGATGAACAAGACGCTTATGAGAAATGTCCCGCCAGTCCACGTGGACATTATTCTCGATCCCTTTGTCCTTGGCGTGCTACCCCGTTCACTCTTGCCAACTGTAGGCTACATTGTCGCCGTCGCCGTTGCATCCTGGTTTATCGCGCGACACATCTCAACCTGGATTTGTAATTTAGGGACAGAGGCAACCATTGAGAAGAAGACTCAGTGAAGTGGTAGAAAGCCTTTCGTCGCTGTCTCCTATATTTGCCTTCTAAATCCAAACGAGAGCATCACCGAATCCCTACTATCATAACTCGTAACCCGCGTTCGCCAAACACTTACACGGTCCCAGATGAATGTACAATCGTAATATTGTCATCATCTCATCCATAACTCAACTCATGCTTTAAATCCACCGTGAGTCAATGCCAAAGGCCGCTTTCTTCTCAGCAGACGCGGACATGGTGAAAATGCTGCAAAACGAGAGAATATAAACCCCATGGTCTATTATATCCCTGAAACGTCGCCAATGCCGATGGCCACTCGTGTTTTAACCCGCTACCAATTGCCCGGGTACCCTCCCGGCTGACCATGGTGAGGGTGTGTCCCTGTAGGAACTGGTGGTCCGGCATAGGAAGGCTGTCCAGCATATCCATGAGGGCCTGATGAAGGTGGCGGCATATTGTATGACGGGTTACTATACGTAGAGGGAGGCGGCGGGTACTGTTGATGGCTATTGTATTGAGGTTGTGTTGGGGGTGGCGATGCGTAGTGTGGTTGTTGCGCTTGAGAGTATGTTAGTGAAATCTAGCAACTAGCAAGCAGAAAATGAACAACTCACCATAACCATGCCCCTGAGGAGTGGGGCTGTGTCCATAATTCGAATGCTGTCCCGAAGGTGGACCACCTCCATAAGGAGGATTCTGGTGATGCTGACCGGGAGGAGAACCATTATAAGGTGGGTTCTGATGGCCTCCTAACTGGCCAGGCGGTGGAGGATACGAAGTTGCGCCGTGCTGACCCGGTGGAGGTGGGTATTGTGGCGTGCCGTGTTGAGTGGAAGGGGTATTAAACGATGGTGAACTTTGTTGGTGAGGCGGCGAGCTGTAGGCTGCTGTCGAAGCATTCGGCGGCTGGTAGGATGTTGGGGGAGCTTGACCACTATATCCACCCGTCTGGCCTGAATTCGAATACCCATAGTTCTAGTCGTTCGGAATACGTTAGTCAGGAGGTTAATCTCAGCGTCATCATTTGAAGGCAACATACTGGCTGGCTTCCATGACTGCCTCCGAACATACTCGCAACTCCTCCCATCACAGAACCGGCTAGACCGCTGGAGTGTTGAGGCTGGTGGGGTTGGCCACCATGATAATTCTGTGGTTGCTGAGGTTTCTGGCCGGAAGAGAATAGATTTGACGCGAGTTGGCCAACAAGCTGACCAGGAATACCTCCGCCATGCCCACCAGACGAGCTGCCGTGGCCACTGCTATGACTTCCACCATGACTTCCACCAAGACCACCAATCAACTGACCAGCAAGACCTCCAATGCCACCCGAGCCGTGGCCGTTGCCGCTCTGCGGTTTTCCGTGGCCGCCGGAGAATTGATTCAATAGCGTGTTGGTTGCGAAACTCTGTGGTTGAATATCGCGTTAACACTATCTGCCGTACAGGGCAAGAACTATCAGAAAACGTGTAAACTTACGCCGAACCCTCTTTCGCCAGATGGTCCGTCAAGCCCTCTGCTATCCTCAGGGGGTAGGATCGGTTCCATCCGACCGTCGGGATGCTTGACGGTCTGTGTGCCATCGGGATGCGTGATAAGCTCCTGCTTGCCAGGAATACCATAGGGATGTTCATTCGTCTGGGCTGGCGTATTTCCTGGCGCAGCTTGCGTGGGTGTTTCCCACTGAGATACGCCCGTCGAGAGCTGAACGTAATAATATTTTTTGCTCGTGGCGTCCCATTGCGCAATCCACCCAGGTGGGAGTTGTGGTGGTTCGAACGTAGGGCCTTCGTTAGGAGAGGCGGGGCCAGCCATGGCGACTGAGGGAGGGGTCTTATCGTGTTCCCTATGGTCGAGGTACGTAAGGTTGACAAGACGGGAGAGTAGCCGGTTCAATGAAAATGGGCGTCCGTAAGGGAAGAGGGGAAATTTCGAATAGCGATGGGATCACTAATGAAATAGAAGGTGTCAGTGAATGGTTTTAAAATGGAACGATCAAGGCGTGTTGAGGGCGGTATGTATGGCTTGCCTTGGTGGTTGAATTTAGAGAATGTGAAAGAGAGGGCTATCGAAGGTTGCAGATGAATGAAAGGAGACTAACCATTAGTTAGGACCCTGCAAAGCCCACACTCGGTACGTAAAGGCAGTCGCCAGTGCAGCTAATTCGAGAATTAGTGCGAGATATGCCGTGACCCGTTGCAGGTTTCTCCTTCTCATCAAGTACACATATAGATGTCATCCAGCACCCAAGTTAGGTACCTGACCTGGGAGGTACCTCAGAATCTTGGAGGGGCGATTCAGTTCCATCGGGCTTCCTCTGGCGCATTGTGTGCGTGGACCCAGGACCCTGCTACGCCACAATGAGCTACAGCGTAAGCCACATAAATGCGAGATCCATAGCAGAAATCGTCATTCGTCACCCAACCCAACCCACTTCTATATGGACTTATATCGCAAAAAGAGCAGCTCCAGCAAACCATCACGTTACGAATATACCTACAAGGTTTCTACACGTGTGTTCAACTAACACAGCCGGGAGTATACCTAGCTCATATGTAGTCATAGCACTGCCTTGGTCATGACAGTGACATTCATGGATGGTTTCGACAAATCAGCTGGGATCGACTTCCATCCGTCAGCCAGCCACTTTGTTGGTTGCCTCCTGATTATGAAGCCAATTACCTGCCCAGGTGCTCATGATGATTCCTCCCAGTCGATGATTGGTGCATATCCATCTACCAAATCATTTCCATTCCCATAAAATGCAATGCATGTAGTTGGACAGGTACACACCTGGATGCGCCAGTGTTGTGTTATACGAGTTACCTACATGTAGATAGGTACGGTTTAAAATGGAATGGCAATTCAGAAGAGGGTGGTGATTTCTACTGTTGGCCTGCAAGAATTCAATATATGAATAGTAGTCATCATTGTGCTAGTGGCTCGGTAATGTATTATATTCTTATGCAATTTATATACATTCTTCTCGAGAGGTTTACGTTGCCTACGCCTGAGCATTCAGCGCAAAGAATTAGCGGGTCAGTCGTCAGAAACATTGAACCTTACAGCCTCACAACTCCCAGGTTCTCAACTGCTTCTGAAACCGGACTGCATGCAGCATATTCATTCCGACTGTCCACCTGTCTGTGAATTATTGGATCCAAGACCAGCGTACTCTAAAACCTGTTCATTATATCTCAATCCGAAACTTTGAAAACTCGACCCTGTCGCACGTTGCGTGGATGGTCTGAAGACGATCAGAGCCGTCATTTTGCAATCAAACTTACATACAACCAAACTCGTGGCCGATGGATCCCACAGGCTTGCCCCTCAGCAAGGCGGAAGAGAATATGAGCGGCCAGGCTCGTCTCCCGCAACTTCGTCAGTTTGTCTTTGACTCTTCCCTCACGCGTGATGAACTTCGCTATATGAAAATCCTTCTTTCTCGGGTCCACATAGACATTATAGGCGAGCTTCCCATAGAACTCGTAAGACGAATTGCTCAATTACTGGATCTAGACCATTTCGTCGCCTGCCTTGCCGTTTCCAGACGATGGCGGGACAAGTTCTTATCTGCTCCTGTAATCTGCGCTGTCTTGAACAAGTTCTCTTCACTGGGACAGGCAGCCGGTTCTACTCAGATAAGTCCAGATGAGTGCCTCAAAGCGCTTCACAGAATAGGACGCGCACGCTGGAATTTTTCCCAATCGAGCCTCAGGAAGGAATATTCTTGGGTACACGAAGCATATTTTATACCCGATCCAGATTATCATGGCGACTATGAGGATATGTCTATTGTTTATGCACAATTCAGTCGTCCTGGTGATCCCGACCGAAATAACCCTAACCCTTACGCTTCCGAGTTCGCAATGTACTCGAATGGCAAGATAGCATGGCTTGCTAGGCCGCACATTGTGGTAGTCGACAATCTATGGTCACGTACGCGGAAGATTTTCAACGTGCCAGCAGGTCCACTCATTGGGCCAGTACTAGAGCTACTAGCTCTTGGAGATAGACTTGTAGTTAGTGCTATAGACCGCCTCTTGTGAGTGCTTTCATATTCAGCCCCCCTTCGAATCTAATCCTAACCTAGTCCAATAGAATCGCATGGGATCATGTTACGAACGTGTGTCTAGAAAAGAAATTACCTGGATCAATCAAGCTTGCCTCAACCGAAGGATCTAGAGTTGCCGTGCTTCTTTTCAGCGGAGACGTCCTCCTCTGGGACTTCGGAGGAAGACTCTCGACGCTCACGATCACTCCCCCTATGAACTCCTACGGTCCCGATACCAAATCCTCGGGGACATGGGCATCTAATCTCCGCGCTATCTTTCTCCCTGGCTGTAGTAAAACATTATTTCTAGCTTCTTGCTATACTTGCCAGGTCAACTCCGGGACAATCACCAAGCAGACGATATACGAATTCGATGATACCAACCACAAAGACACCTTTGAAAATGAAATCTCGCCGAAGATATACGAAAACAGGACGGACCGTGCTGTCATAAGCGAGGCTGAAATACGAAAGCTTCTACCTTACTGTCGCGACACTATTGGGTTTTTAGAAAAATACCGGTCTCCGGATCCGAGCCCCTTATCTTATGCGGCCGCCTATGTTGGGTTTGATATGTACGATCGAAAATTCTCTGCCACAACCAACTTGAGATACAATCAACATATACCTGGTTGGCATGATCCCCTAGAAGATACCTATACCGATTTAGATTTTCATGTCAGGTTCTATGACGGCCGCAACAGTTTCTCGGTTCATAGTTTTCAGCCCGGCTTCGACTTCAAAACCATTGGATGAATCCCGAGAACGGATAATCATTCTCGACGTAGAAGTCGAGAAAAGAATTTTGACATAATATGCTAAGAACCACGCCTAGCACAGAACCATTACAGCGGGTCGCCACGAATACATTGTTCGCTTTCTTGAAAGCTTTTCGGTATGATAGAAAGAAGCCATGCCCATGCAGAAGGATGAGGTACTGATGTGCTCGAATTCGAGTATCCATGGATGGTAAGCTAAAAGTTCTCCCTTGAAATATACAAGCACTTACATGGGAGCAATTGTCAACCTCTCATGTATTCCAGAAGACGATAACTGCGTCCTAGTGTAACCTACAAAGCTATATCACATGTAGCCCATTGCTTTATACGAACAAGTAGGTAGCAGCCCGAAGAAGTAGAAAACGTCCGGTGGCTTTCACAGCCGAAACCGAAGAAGGCACGCAATAGTTCGATCGTAATACGAACACGATGACACGAATCAACGACGACTGATGCAAGGTCTATTCCTAATTCAGAAGACTCGCAAATCACTCCGTGTCTAAATTGTGCTACCAAATACGTTGGAGGCAGTAGGGGGGATCGCGGCCGCGTAATACTATCCACCGTGCCGGACAGATTCAAGTGGAAATCGGCAACAAAAGGTGCCGTCGTTAGGGTTCGTAGTACGAATAAGGCAATTTAAGTCCGTAACAATTGGTTCCTTACTTTGGTGGACACGACTCTACCATTCTAACTCCAGCTGGAAGAGAGGTATGATTTGCGGTAACGTAGGATAGAAATAATGAAGGTCAGGGGGCTGAGGGAGGGGAGGAGGGAGCTACTAGTGCCTTGTTACCCCGCAAGACATAGCCCAACTCCCGCTAGAATGACCTAATTCTGCAGACTTTCGGCCCTGTAGGGTCATGCCCGTCACCGAGCCCCACCCCCACAATCCCGCTACAGCGGGGCCTTCTGGGGTAATGTGATGCCCTTATTGGGTCAGCTTGGCATCGCCGGCGGTTGATCAACACTTCACCTCCTTAGCCTCCTTACCCCAACCACACATATCCAAACACTACGGATACTTACCTGCCAATTCCAACAGCTGATGGATTCAGCCTACCATTGAGCATAAACCCCGGTGTGATAGTCTCTTTGGTTGCCATAAGCCATCAGCGGGATCGCCTATCATTGGTTCCTTTGCCGTCTTGCCTACCACTCACCCAGCTATTCACCACTATCAGCCCCTTCGACCTAGAAATAATTGCGCCGATATATTGCATGGCCGCAGTGCCTCGGCTGCTGCCCCCGTCAGGAACAGGGAATTTTGTAGCAGATTTCACATGCCACCTTCGGATTGCTCGCTCCAAAATTCTTCAGACATGGCATTCCAGTCCTGGCTTATGCATGACCAGGCGTCTCTCGACCGGGGAGGGACTAACCAACGTGGCATGCGTACTCCATAGCGGAGAAGAACGGCCAAGAGATCCCCTCCAGATTTGAAAATCTTCTGGAGATACTACGAAATCGGGTAGGTTGTGCGACTGTTGACCAGTCAGTTGATCCAGTGCGTTTTAGCGTCCCTTTCCGCCATGGCAGTCAGCTGAATGGAAGACGGTGAAAGCGCTTTGTTTTCCGTGGTTTTAGGGGGTTAGGCACAGACGTTGTGTCTAGGTTCAATTTCCTCCGAGGGCACGATACCCATATCATCCGAATAGGTAAATCTATATAAGATCCCTCATGCCGTGCTATGAGACATGGCGACCCTGGCTGAAACAGAATAGTCCTCCCACTGCTTACAATATTGGTAAACAGAGGCGGCACCTGTCTCTAGACTTCTCGTCTACCTTCCCACTCCTCAGCTCGTTGGGTCGTACCTCAAGGACACCATGCATAGCGCTCTGGCTCCTCTAGTATCGGCCGCCGTGTTCGCCGGCGTAGTCGGCGCTCTTCCAGCGCCGACCCCAACACTAGAGAAACGGGCTAGCACGACCTCGGTGGTCTTACCCCAAGGTACTATCGTCGGTTCAGTTGCTAATGGGGCTGAGAGCTTCGGAGGTATACCGTTTGCCCAAGCTCCGGAGGGGAACCTGCGCCTGAAGCCGCCGCAGAAACTCAACACTTCTCTGGGTACCTTCGATGCTACCGGACTAGGCCCATCCTGCCCTCAGATGTTCTTCTCCACCGACGGTAACGACCTCCTCACTTCTGTGTTAGGCAATCTGCTCGATACACCGCTCTTTCAAACTGTAACAGACCAAAAAGAAGACTGCCTAACCATGAGGGTCCAACGGCCAACCGGCACCAAGTCGGATGCCAAGCTGCCCGTTCTCTTCTGGATATTCGGCGGCGGCTTCGAACTTGGTAGTCCGCAGATGTACGATGCTTCATCACTAGTTGCGAACGGCGTGGACCAGGGCAAACCATTCATATTCGTTGCCGTGAATTACCGAGTGGGTGGCTTTGGATTTATGGGTGGAAAGGAAATACTTGCAGACGGCGCCGCGAACTTGGGGCTCTTGGATCAGCGAATGGGACTTGAATGGGTACAAGATAATATCGCGGCGTTTGGAGGGGATCCGGAGAAGGTGACCATCTGGGGGGAGTCGGCCGGCGCTATTTCTGTGTTCGACCAAATGGCTCTTTACGGTGGTGACAACACTTATAATGGGAAGAAACTTTTCCGCGCGGCCATCATGGATAGTGGAAGTGTTATCCCGACACATCCGGTCGACGGTGATCAGGCTCAGAACGTCTATGATACAGTGGTTCAGACAGCGGGTTGCTCCGGTGCCGCTGACACGCTTGCATGTCTCCGCAGTGCCGACTACGACACGTTCCTTCACGCTGCCAACAGCGTTCCCGGTATACTCAGCTACCGGTCTGTCGCATTATCGTATCTCCCACGACCGGATGGGAAGGTTTTAGAGGATAGCCCTGACGTCCTGGCTCTCAATGGAAAATACGCAGCTGTCCCGATGATCATCGGCGACCAAGAAGACGAGGGGACGCTCTTCAGCCTGTTCCAGTCTAATATCACGAACACGGATGAGCTTGTTGACTATATCTGGACAGTTTTCTTCCCTGGTATCGACAGAGACGACGTCGTGGGTTTAGTCAACACGTATGATGCATCGATCACGGCCGGCAGCCCCTTCAACACTGGCGTCTTGAATGCCGTGTACCCAGAGTTCAAGCGTCTCGCGGCGATCCTCGGCGACATGGTATTTACGCTCACACGCAGAATCTTCCTCCAATCGGCTGCTTCCGTGAACCCAGACGTGCCCTCATGGTCGTACCTCGCATCCTACGATTACGGCACACCAGTCCTCGGCACATTCCACGCCTCCGACATCCTACAGGTCTTCTACGGCGTCCTACCGAATTACGCTTCGAAGTCGATCCAGAGCTACTACATCAGTTTCGTGAACACGATGGACCCCAACGACGGCACCAGCTCCGACTTCCCGCAGTGGCCGCAGTGGAAGGATAACAAGCAGCTGATGCAGTTCTGGAACAACAAGAGCAACCTGCTCGCGGACGACTTCAGGAGCGAGAGCGCGCAATACATATCCGCTAATTCCAAGAAGTTCTTGATCTAATGATATATTTTGGAGTGGATTATCCTGGAGGCGTTCAGCAGGAGTTTATATGGTGTTGAGTTTTGCGGCTCTGGGAAATGCTGGTTTTGGTCAAGCTTGTCACACATTTGTGCATGCGAAGTCATGGGAATCCCAAGGGGTGTAGTATGGGTTCACTGAAAAAGCAGTGGTGAGGAATGGGTCCACGATTGAATATTATCATATATACCATACTGGGTATCTCAAGTTCCCTAATAGGGACAATACTTAAAGCTATGTCAAAAACACCGTGAATGCTAGCAGATCCCAGATGGGGTCACGGCAGCGGAGTGGGGTCGCTCGCATGCATCTTGAGGTTAGCAAGGTAGCGTGGATCAGAGACATCAGGGTAGTAATTCCACGAACTGTCATCTAGATAACCCGAGGAGAGGGGAATGTAACATCGCTAAGACATACTATATCCGTGTGAAGCCTCGTGTGGCACTTAAATACTGCTGTTACGCGTGCCCATTACCATTATCCCGGCGTAGGACATAGCTTAGTTGCCTACCTAATTAACTCGGGTTCCGTTTTGGCAATGCGGTCCTCCTCGCTGTTGCTCGTAGTAAGTGCCTTCGCGCGACTTAAAGCGCTAGCAAACGGCTTCGCGCCGGAAGAGCCGTTCGGAAGACATGTCGGCCGTGCAATATCTCTAGACAAGGATTCGTATATAGATGCATTGGTGTCGAACATGACAGTTGAGGACCTCGGTTAGTAAATCCGGGGATTCGTGTATCTCAAACCGTAATACTGACGGTCGTCCAGTCCTACAACTACACCTCATGTTCGGCGGCGCCATCGTAGGAGTCGAGTCGAAGAACGAGCTATACGGTGCGCGTGCTCGGCACCCAGCAGAGGTCACATTGCGCTGACACAGCGACTAGACTATACCATGCGCTTCAGCCCGGACTCGCCGATAGGCGTCATGCACGACTGGTAGGTCTCTCCCTTGCGTTCGAGCTAGCTCTTCCAGGGTTCACGGAAATGCAGGTATCCGCTCAATACCTCGCACTACAACTCTGTCCAGGAATTGAATCTGCGGAAGGCGAGGCTGCAGGTCCCGCTCATGCTGGTGGAGGAATGTCTCCATGGCGTCGGGTCCTTCAAGCAGTCTATGTTCCCGCAGAGCTTGGGACTGTCGGCGAGTTTCGATACGGACCTCGTGTATCGCGTCGGCCGGGCGATTGGCACTGAGGCGAGGTCCATAGGGATTCACGCGTGCTTGTCCCCGGTTCTTGATATCGGTCAGGATCCCAGATGGGGTCGTATGCAAGGTACGTGCCCCCGCTGTATGGTAAGCTCCTCTTGGCTGACCGTGGGTAGAGGCTTGGGGCGAGGACAAGGTGTTGACCTCACATATGGGAGTTGCTTACTCCAGCGGCCTATCAAAGAATAGCTCTTGGTCTGAACCAGATGCAGTAGTTCCCATCTTGAAGGTATGGATGCCAAATGTCAGTCATGAGGTTCGATGATTTATCTAGCCTGGTAGCATTTCGCCGCACACGGAGCCCCCCAATCTGGACACAACACTGCCCCTTTCATGGGCCATGTAAATCGGCAAGTCATTCAGGATCTTCTGACACCATTCAAGGCAGCCATCCAACTTGGCGGAGCGAGAGGAGTTTTGATGTAAGGGGGTTCACAACTTAACTTCACCCTATGTGCTGACTAATCACAGGGCGTATAACGAGTTTGACGATATACCAGCCTCCGTCAATCCTATGTTGTACCAAGCGCTTGAGGATTGGGACTTCGATGGATTCACTATCGCGGATGACACTGGTATTATCACCAGTTCAGTGAGCTACGGCGTACATTGTGCTGATAGTAAACAGGGATGGCGGAGCTACAGGTTACACACCGAGTAGCCGATTCCCCAGGAGATGCGATACGGCAATGGTTCAACGCCGGAGGCATGATTCAGTTTTATGATTATCCTCTGGAAGTCTACCTTAACGTAAAGCTTCCATTACTGCTCGGATATTATTAGTGGTGCTAACGGAGGCCCAGACAACAAAGGACTTGGTTGCAAATGGTTCCGTTGAATTGACGACTCTACAATCACATGTACGTAAGATATTGGGCGTCAAGTGGGATCTTGGTCTATTCGACGACCCTTTCATCCCGGCAGAGATCAAGCCCCGGGAGATTGTAGAGAACCATCGCCCCCTGACCCTTGAGGCAGCTCAAAGAAGCATCGTCCTCCTTGAAAATAAGGACTCGACATTGCCATTAAGGCCGCAAGCTCAGAATGTCACCAAGATTGCTCTTATCGGTCCCTTCGCTGATGTACTTAACTATGGCGACTATTCCGGTCAATGGGGCCAGTATCCCGTGGACGCGGCGCAGACGATCCGTCAAGGAATGCTTAAATATGCGAACGCCAGCGATTTTGAATTGGTTTTGAGCTGGGGAGCGAATACATGGGAGTATAATGCGCAATACGTGGTTCCACCGTATCTCTTGTCCTCGAATGGAACGACGGAGGGTCTCCTGGCGACGTACTTTGCTGATACTAACTTCAGTCGGCCTATGGCGCACAGAATAGAGACTCCAGCACTTGACTGGGGACTATATCCTCCAGATCATTTACCGTCCAATAATTTCAGCGTTATTTGGGAAGGCGAGCTACATTCTCCAGTCGATGCAGATGTAGATGGTTGGATTGGAGCAGCAATAGGGCCTAACACCACGGTTAAGCTCTTCATTAACGGAGATTTAATCACTGCACAGGGGGTAGATGGCCTGCTGAAGTCAGGTAACGTCATGGGCAATATCATGGGGTACGATTTCATCACGACCAACAACACCTTACCTCCACAGGGATCCGCGCCATTCACATTTAGAAAGGGGGAAGTTTATCACATTCGCATCGAATACCAAGCCTTCAACCTATATAGGAAAGTAGAAAACGTGAACTCTCTCAATTCGCAGCTCATCCTGTTCTGGAACCTCGTCAGCCGAAATGGGGATGCTATCGATCAGGCTGTCCAGCTGGCGAGCTCTTCAGATGTGGTTGTCTTAGCAGTCGGCGCGGCATGGAATAGCGACGGAGAAAGCGGCGATAGGGGTACGCTCGGGCTTGCCCCGAGCCAGGATCTGCTGGCTAGAGAAATATATAAATTGGGCAAGCCCGTTGTGCTTGTCCTTCAGGGCGGTCGGCCCTTCGCAATCGATTATTATAACCAGAGCGCTGCGGTTTTGAGCGCCTTCTTCCCTGGACAGTCGGGCGGTCAAGCCGTCGCGGATGTGCTGTTTGGCACCGTCAATCCGGGTGGTCGGATGCCTGTTACTGTCCCGAAGAATGTCGGCCAGCTCCCTGTGTACTATAATTATAAACCGACCGCTCACTTAGTGAACTACCTCGACATTGACTCGTCGCCAGCGTATTGGTTCGGGTACGGATTGTCATACACCACGTTCGAGGTCTCTGGATTCGAAGCCTCGACAAACGGTACTGGCTCCTTGGACTTTAAAGATGGAGATACAATAACCTTTTCGGCTGTCATAAAGAACAGCGGTGCTGTAGCTGGGAGCTATGTGGCGCAGGTATATGTTCTTTCGCGGGTTTCATCCATCGTGCAGCCCGTCAGACAACTTGTCGCCTTCCAACGAATTGATATACCGGCTGGCGAGGAAATCACGGTGTCTTTGGAGTTGGAGGTGACAAGGTATCTGACCATCCTCAACAGAAAGAGCGAGTGGGAATTGGAGAAGGGACCGTATACTTTCGCGTTATTAAACCACGGCGGCGACGCGAACACGGCCACAAACATCACCTTGAATTGTGTCTAAAATCAAGGGAAATATCATCAACTTCAATATAATTGATCAAGTCTAAAATAATCCAACATTAGATTTTAGCTTGTAGACCAACTTACAGACAAGAAATTAGTCCTTTAATTGATCATACCAAAAACAAATATCTGACTCGTCGTCAGTGTTTTCTACCACTTTGGATTGCCGCATGTAGGGCAACTTACAAACACGGCCGTGAGCCTTTTCCCTCTCAACAATTAATTCAGCACAACCGCTCAGGTCTCATTTCACACACATTCAATTAGTCATATTTCTGAATTCTTTTTTGAGGGGGCACGAGGGAAGCAAACGCTCAGCCAGCCGCAAGGGCTTTATCCACACCTTACTTGCAGACTTATTCTTTCACCATTCAGAAAGCCCGTTTGCAGCCCAGACCTACATCCGAGCGCCGAGGCCAGTTCAAAGAAAATGTCGACACGTTCCGAGCTTGGCACCCCATCTCGTCGCCATTGGCAATTCACCGAAGACGGAGACTCCGACGAAGATGTCGAGATGACATCACTGCCCTCATCGCCCGCGGACGACTCTTCTGAGAATTCTAAGACATCGCAGAACTACTCCTCCGGCGGTTTCTCAGAGCCATTAACGATGCGAATTTCCGGCTCCGAAGGACGACCCCTGTTTCCTACTTCCATGATACCCCTCCGACCAAAGTCAACAGAGATGGCCGACACGACGACTCTCAAGGACGCATTCAACTCATTCAGCCTCTCCGAAAGCGAAGGCGGCATACAGAAGAAGCGGGTTTACAAGTACGAAAGCATGGCGCAAATGATTGACTTGCATGTGGAAGAGCTGAAGAAGAGACAGCCCCTTGGCGGGCCTAACGGGTGTACTGAGAAGCGCAGCGAAGGTGGAGGAGGATCTCAGGGAGGCTGGGGGAACGCGACATCAAAATGATGAAGGATCATGTGGTAAATGGCTACGACTTGCTTTGTTTAGAGAGCTTTAAAGGATGGAGGCACTCTCATCCTCTCGTCCTGAAAAAATCCCGCATGAGGGATTAGGTACTATAGTCTGGAACGGAAAACTGAACGCCTTGTATCGAGCCTTGTGGAATGTGAACGCGTTTATTTTAATTAAAAAAGGGGGTCGAAACGGCCTATTGCATTATACGGCTCCACGTATCGTATAAAGCGAGTAATCCTGCCTAACGAAGGACCCTCCCCTAAGCCTCTAAGCGGCCTCGGGAGGAGCCAACTGCAACCACCTGCCCCACCGGGTGGAACGTCACTACGGACAAGAAACTTCCAACTTAAGCCAGATTCAGATTCCAATTAACCCGGGAGTTTCCATTCTTTCGCGTCTCGCGGCGACGCTAAAAACAATGACTGAGGAAGCAACTTCGGATTCATGTCCGCCTCTTCGCCCCGTCCCCCGCCTGAAGCCCCCGATATAACATGTATCGCGCCGGACCCTTTCGAGCCTGTACCCCTCATCGCCGACATCCTGCGCACCGGATACTGTGTGCCAGGCTCCGTGTTCCTAGTTGAGGGCGTTGATTCGCTCCATACGTCCAGGTCGAAGAGATGGCGCGCCGTACGCCTGCTGCTAGGAGATGGAGAGCTGTGTATCCAGGCCCTGCTGTCGGCTGAGATGCACAGATACGTCGACCAGGGAGAAGTTGCGTTTGGCTCCTACGTAAAACTGGAAAGGTTCCGAGTTGAATGGAAGGATACCTCGAACAAGGCTGGAGGAGCCTCGTCAGCCACCAAAGGAAAGGGGAAGGAACGTGATGACCACAGCACAGAGAATAAGATGGTCTATCTAGTTGTCGAGGATCTTGCGCTTGTGGGATGGAATAACACGCTCATCGATACAGCTGGTGCTGAAAACACCCAAGCAGACGCCGAGGTCGCACAAGATGAAGCTGAGACAGAAATCCAACCTCCCAGCCCAAACCAGCCTTTGCCAGAAGACCGCGGCGCGCAATCTTTCGACAGTGGCATCAGCATTGTAAAGGAAGTCGTCGACGCAGACGACGATTTCGAAGTCATACCGAACGTCGCAGCAAAAGCAGCGCAGAACAGGCTCGACCTAGCAGCAAGATCCAAAAACAAGGCACCTGCAGCCCCACGCAACGCGCCGAACACAGGCTTCCTCCCCTGGTCGAGCAACGACCCTGGAAAGCCCCTGAAGCTCACGAAGCTGCGCGCAATCCCCAACCTGCCGTACAAGCAGAACTGGAGCGTCAACGTGCTCGCCGTCGTTTCAGCCATCTCAAACGTCGAGCCTTCCGGTCTACCGCCGTATATCCAGAGACAAGCGCGGCTCACGGACCCGTCGACAGATAAGCATGTCCTGCTGACGGTGTTCCTGGAGCCGGAGCAGTTCGCGCCGGCGGTGGGGAGCGTGGTGTTGCTGCTTGGTGTGAAGAACCACCGCTTCGACGGGGGTAGTCTGAAGAAATACGTTAGCGATCGGCCGCCGGCGGGGCATAGTTGGTGGTATGAGAACCCGACGCAGTTTGAGTGGTGCGATGTTGAAGGGCTGAGGCGGTGGTGGGTTGAGAGCCAGTTCCCTCAAGAAGCCTGAGAAGCCTGGGAAATATAACGCTAGAGCTCGCGATGGTTGCCTCCCACACTTACGTACTTGGAAGATACTGCCCGGAAAGGCAACATGACCATTTAGAGGAATTATTATACGCTTCTATCACATACTAAATGGAAATTCTCACGGGGTTTATTCATTCGGTTTCACTCAATACTAGTTTATGTGTGCCAATCTACACTTAATCATCCAACCCCCTACAAATACTCACAATCCCCACAGCGAACCAGACCTACGCCATACTAACTTAGCCCACTAATACTTAACGTCTCCGATTGCCGTTATTCTGCTGATGGGAACGCGAGCCACCGTTCCCATTTCCCCGCGCACCATTCTGCGACTGTAAGCCTGCCCTCTGGGCAGCAGTCTGCAGCATCCCCATGAACTGGTTGGGCGTGAAGCGCGTGTAGTCGTCGCCGAAGTGGTGCCGCATGTGCTCGTCGCAGAACACGTAGCGGTCCTGGTTTTGCCGGCGACTGCTGGCGCTCTGGTTCTGCCAGTGTTCAAGCTGCGACATTAGGACCTCCGCGGTGCTGAGATCGCCACTCGAACCCGCGCCTGCGCCCGCGTTTGGCCTGCTGCTGTGGGTGGAAGGTTGGTGGGATTGATGGGATTGGTGAGACTGGCGGGATTGGCGAGGTTGGGGCTCGCCGCAGTTCACGCACTCTCCGTTGGCGAATTGGTGGGCATGAGCATGGGCATGGGAATGGGAATGGTCGTGGGCATGGGGGAATTCGGACTCGCCGCAATTGATGCAATGCCCGTCCACGTACTCATGTTCATCTCCGTCCATATCGTCCTGATCGGAGTTATTAACGAGCCAATGCCCGACGCTAAGGTCTTGCAAAAAGTGATGGTCATCATGGTGGTGGTGGTGGTGATGTCCATGATTGTGGCCGTGATGATGACCGTGATGATGACCGTGGTGGTGTCCGTGGTTATGGTGGCTATGGTGGTGGTGACCGTGGCCGTTATGCGAAGAACGAGAACTCCTGCCTGGCATTGTGTTTGTCATGCGATGAAGTAGATACGGCGGGAAATCTTACAAGACTGTCTATATGTTGAGGCTGGGAAGAAGAAGATAATTTAGGTACCCAGAAGATGCTGTGCTGAGCGAAAAAGGAGGAGAATCCCGGGTCAACGGTCGTCTTCATATAGAATTCCAAAGGCCAAAACACTACACTCTAATCACGATCATCAAGTCAAACCTATGTCCCAACTGTTATTCACAGCATGGAGTCACTTGGCATATTACATATCAGACGTCTTTCTGTGACAGGGTTTGACATAGTGACGATTGGATGGGCTACGTCCTGCAATCATGATTCTTGGGACCAGCACCCAGCAATTTTACACAACTATGATTTTGAAGATAGGAACCGCTTCCCAAGCTGATTCACGATTAACTAACAGTCTGATGCGATACCTTTTTTTATAATACCCTACATATCTGGGTAACTTGATTGCCGAAAACCTTGGTCTGGCAGGCTGAATCACTTAATTCCTACCCAGTATATTATGAGTATTCATGAGCACTGATGCCAGCTATTCGAACGTGTGAATGCTAACTTAGAGTTGGCTCGGTCTCCCGAGTACCTGTATGCGCGAACTACGCCCAGTCCGTAAGGATTCCGTTTCCTGTAACCTGCATTCCACTCTGTCCAAGCTATGGCTATGTTCAAATAATAGGCACCTATTCCCTTCTTTTTATTTCTTAATTTCCTTAATAAAAATTAAGAGAAGACAAAAAGGGGGAGGGGAGCGCAGGTTGCCTCGTAGGGCTGAATGCGCCTCGCTTCGCCTCTTAGGCTCTGCCAAAGTGGTGCCTAACGAGAATCTGCCTGAGTAATTGGCAACAATCTACGAATATGGGTAGAATTTTCTCCTCGCAGTTTAACTACGTAACTTCAATGATTTACAGCTGCTTTCCCGAGTCATGGAGCCCCGGGACCTCGTCTGCGCCAAATGCTGGCGGGACTTCTTCGACACCGAGGCCTTTGAGCAATGCTGCACCCTTCCTACCGATAGTACGGATCACGCAGTCGTCGAAGCAGAATCTACTATTGATGAAATAAGGACAGCTGCACAATTAGGCTGCACCTGGTGCAGCTACATCAACGAATTCATTCAAAGTTCACAAGGTGGAGAAACTAAAGTCACAGTGAGGCTTGGCCCTTCGTGGATCAAGTCATGCACGCCAGAGGGCCACAACGTTTACTACCTCAGTATCTCGTGTTACTCTCCGACAGGCCGGTGGGAACGCGGGTGGTCATTGTTTCTCCACGCCTTCACGAGAGCGGAAGATAAGGCTGCGGGATATGTGACTGCGCGTCCGTTACGGACGGATGTCGGTAGCGAAGCTGCAGATTTCCAGATGGGGACGTGGCTAGGAGAATGCGAAGGACATAGCTGCTGCTCCAGTTCGCATGCTGAGGCTTTGCTTCCTGCAAGGGTCATTGAAGTCGATCCACCATGGCAGGAAGAGCCACGACTCTTAGAGTCCAGGGGTCTTCAGGGGAAATACGCAACATTATCGTACTGCTGGGGTGCAGTCCCCTTTCAGACCCTAAGCAATTCTAACTATGCTCAGTTCATAAATAGGTTGGACATGAACATGTTGCCTCCCACGATCCGCGACGCTATCACAGTTGCGCGTAGTCTTTCCATTCCGTATATTTGGATAGATGCGCTTTGCATCATTCAAGATTCCGAAAGCGATAAGATGAGTGAAATTTCACGGATGAAGGACATATACGCCTCCTCAGCTATAACCATTGTCGCGGCTTCTTCCAAAAGTGTGTCCGAGGGGTTTCTATATGATCGTCATCACTCAGAGATTGTCTATACAGTACCCTTTCGAATTAGAGAGGGGCTGTTCGGAACGATGTCTATCAATGAACTCGACGCCGCAGTTTACGACGAGCGTTTCGAGCCCCTTGCAAAGAGAGCATGGACGATGCAGGAACAGATCCTCGCCCAGCGGACTATCACTTTCACCACGCACACCATGCTGTGGAATTGCAGAGCCGGTACAAGGAATTTTGGTGATTCTCTATACTTCCCACACGACCTCGACTCCGGGTATAACGATAATAATGAGAAATATGGTCTCAATCTAAGCTCACTCCTAATCCCGGAGAAAGAGGCAAGATCCCACAAAGACAAGGCATTGAGTTGCTGGCTCCGCCTTGTGACAGCGTATTCCCTCCGCAGAGTTACTTTCGAGTACGACAAGTTGAACGCAATAGCTGGCATCGCATCTCTCTCTTCCTTCGTTTCTAGTCTCGGCCCGGGTTACTTCGCCGGGATGTGGAAATACAAACTTGCCAGGCAGCTTACGTGGTACACGTCGGATTGGCATAGAACGCTTTGTGAGGGCGAGAAATTCACTTTTTACAGACCGGCAACCTACCGAGCACCTTCTTGGTCGTGGGCAAGCCTGGAAGGTGGAGTTATTCACTTTGATTTTTCATTCGACGAGGAAGACGAACCAGAGCCGGAAATCATCTGCGAGATTGTAGAGTGCTCAAGGAGCGTCAAATTTCCCGATCTGAATCCTTTTGGAGAGGTTCTTTCTGCATCTTTACGATTAAGAGGTTGGCTAAGGCGGGCATGGTTCAACCCGTTAACTTCCAACGTCATCTTGTTTGACGATTCCAGTCATGGTGATCATAACGGCTTAGATGGGGCAGCTATACCTTATGAAGAAGCCTGGAACAAGCATATCGAGGACTTTAAGGCAGAGCACCCAGAAATCGATCTGAAAGAAGACCTAGACGCGGTATACGGTACTGACGATAATAATACCAACGGGAGATGTGACGAATCTGGAGCCACCCAACCCATGATTGTGTTTTGTTTACCCATAAGCTTGGATGCCTCTGAGACAAGAGGTGTTATAGGACTTTTGCTTACATCACATATTAGCGAAGGGAGGACTTTATACAGGAGGCTAGGCCGTTTCACTAGAGGGCGGCTCGACGATTTCGAAACTCTGCCAAAAAGAGAAGTTTGTGTGATATAATATCCTACCACCGACTTACAGCATAACTAGTGGATTGGGATATTTGAATACCTCAGATATACTCCTCTTGGAATCGGGTTAATTCTTATCAAACTTAATCTTCAAATAGGACTGGGGAAATTAGCCTTTCTCATATGATATATTTTAATATTGCTCTCGCTATCGCCCGCTCTAGATAGGTACGTTTATGACCGTGTTGCACGAGGTTACAGTGGGCCAATTCGCACGGTACAACTTTATATAGGAGGTACCCATTAGCAAGCTAAGACGCGAACATCAAGTTTGGACTTCTACAGCTACAACGATAGCCCATCCTCGTATACTCTCCCAAATACCGAACTCGTTCTCCTGACGAAATGCGACCTCCTGAGCGGTGGCCACCATCTCAGCAGTCTGCTTCTCTTCTTGTAGCTCATCAACCTCAGCCTCAATTCCGACGGGCGTGACCGCTCCCGAAGACCCCGGTGATTTCTGCACACTTGAACGTCTTCCCCAGAGCCAACCTTTTTTCTCCTTCTTCTGCGGTATCCTTTGCTCAACCACGGCTTGAACAACTGACCTGTGTTCCACGCTTGCCTTCCCTTTTCGCGGTTGTAGATAGTTGGCTAAGCGATGCGCCATGTCCTCGTCGCGCCACCAGAGCATTCTATTTCTTTCGGCAACATCATCCGTGGAGCAATCCGACTCGCCAAACCGTCCCCAGCCACTGAACTCCTGCCCCGCGGCCCAGCTCGGTTCGCCGTTTGTGTTTTGAGACTTGGGGACACCGGGGCCAGACTTAGAATCCTTGCTGAAGCTATGTATAGGGATCCTGGATACACGGCAGACCTCACCACGGCGCCTCATATCCTCCAAGCCACTAAGAACAGCATTTTTGGGCACCGCAGCGTCGGGAACTAGAGTGAGCGTCGCTAATGGAACGGGATTATGTCGCGCCCCAAGCTCGGCCAAGAACTCCTCGACGATGGGTACAATGTGGTCCAGAAGCGATGCGTCGCTGAATGTTTGCTCGGCTTTCCGCGCTTGCTGTGTTGCTCGGATACGGTCTGGGAGGGACGTCACATGGTGTTGTAAGTAAGAGGTTAATGAGTTTAACTGCGACTCATTTGAGGGAGCAGTGTTACCCGGGAGCGCGGTATAAGGGGGAGGTTCGTCTGGAGGCACTTTTCCATCCATATTACCATGTATTTTACCCCTCAGACCTAGCAAAATAGATATTATGCGTTTGGTAGCTGCTGAGGTTGGAAAACACTTTCTCGGGTTAACGATGATAAAACGGCCGTTGATACCTGCACGTGGTTGTGCCAACTTTGAAGTACCTACTGTATTCAATGGTTCCACCTCATTCAGCCCAACGGAGCCAAGAAGTACATAGGATTAGTGCTTGAGCAGGGAGTTCAGCGCTAGGCTAACACGGTTCCTTTCGAAGCTCAAATGAAACGAATACGCTCTTTCCGCCGAGGGCAACTGAACTTAAAATGGTCCTATAATCAAATAAACGCCACTTCTGAACAGACCCGGTGATTGTATTCAAGGTTACTAGGACGTAGCTGTGCCTCAGGCAGGCGAGGGGAAATTGGCGCAGGGTGAATCACAAGCCACAACGTGGAGGGAGCCGAACGACCCTTACTTGGAGATTACTGCAAAAGTACCGATTTCTAGTGCCCTGCTGTCCGGTATGAGTATGCCCAAAAATCAGCAGTTGCAGATCAGCCGTAGATACCGAATATCTACATCAGGTTTCAAGGTGCAAAAATCAGCCTTGCGTGCCCCCGGGCCGAGGCTAGGACCACTCGAAAGAGAGAAGGGTTCTTGGCTATGACGCTAGATGCAATAATTACTATACTTGGTGACCGAAGGCATATTATGGTATAGTAATCCTAATGGACAATAGGGAAGCTTTTCCTTATCGCAATCGAATCGAGATCTGGGAGCTCCATATGATGGATGGATGCTGTATGCACGAGTGTTGGCCTTTTGCGCATTTGCGGGGAAGCATAGGACTCTTGGGAGTAGACTGATAGGAGCTTTCTTCACACGCATATATTCCCTGCAAATGCATGCAGAGCTGGGAATTGACCAGTAGGAGAGAGATTGGTGGTAGTACAGAAACGACCGGTGGTGATAACGGGGGGATGGGGATGGGGATGGGGATGGGGATGGGGATGGGGATCGGGGATCGGAGAGGATCCGTGTAGGATCGCTATCCCTCGATCTTGTAAGCCACGGCACGAACCTCCGAGCCTCATCCATGGATGGCTGTGCTTCCACAGACAAGATACTTTCAGTCATATGTATCCATCACGGGGTAAGTATGCGCCGTGTTTGCCGTATCGAAATTAAAAAGGTTAGGATGATGAGCAAGCAATGGAGCTTGGCCAAGAGCTAATTACCAAGCTGCCCTTGAAGGTGGGGACTGGGGGGATACGTTATTATGTGGTGGCAGTCTCCGGTTGCACAAAGTTTGTTTCCCCCCACCATCACGCACGGACGCACGGACGCATTGGAGTCCCGCAGCTACAGCTGAAGCTTCAGCTCAGTGGACCGGATGGGTCCTTCCTCGCAACCTACTGCAGCCCTAAGGATGAGCTTCCAGAATTCTTCCTGCACTAAGGAGCCCGATAAGTCCACTTACAGAGTGACACATCGGATCATGAATCGACAGGGAAGCTCAAACCCTGAATTTGCTCTCGAACCACCTGACCCGGAATCAAGGCACAGCCACGCCCGACTACTACGTGCGACTACGTGCGACTTCTACAGTGAATAAAATCTCTCACCCATCTGGAGCCGTAGCGTCGTTTTATGTACTGCAGTATGCCTCACGATACGAGGCTCTTTCGCTGCTGCTCCAACCCCTCGGTCAGGAGATTAAGCATCCCATTATCGATTCACCTGCGTGGCTACGTAGTGGATGCCTATAGGATGTATCATTGCCCAAGAATCACCATACTTTTCCAAGTACGTAGGTACCTACTCACCACCTAGAATACCTACACACATACACAACCAACGTTGAATCTCTTACGAATACCTACGCGTATGGGACGGGATCAAGGAAACTCCAAGGTACCGTGTTGAGTACCTAAATAATACGGCAGGACGTTAACAGGTAGTACATCCTTGCTTCAAATTTCAATAATCATCTGCATTGCCCCTTACCAAGACCGCCCGTCCTTCTCGGTAGTTTCAACCTTGATGAAAAGCTCGTACGGCCACTTCGACTCTATATACCCAGGTAGGTGACTCAAGTTCAGCCTCCCGACAGTCATCGCGCGTCATACTTAAGTTGGCTATTTTGTCATTTATATAATTTTCACTTTTCCGTTGTTCTTCCAAAACACAGATAACGTAGTGGTATTACGCCTACATATTCTATCTATCATTTCTTCCTTCTTTCTATTCCTATTCTCAAGCCCAGGGATACACAATCCAACCTCGCGGTCTTCCTTGCTTCACAACGTATCCGACTTGATAGAAACTCTGTCACCATGTCGTACAGAATCGCTGCCCCCGATGAGTACCTTGCCATCACGGGCATGAACATTAAAAATGTTCTCATCACCAAAGCCGCATGGGTATTGCCATTCCAAAGATGTACACGCTTCTCGGTTCAACCTCATGACTATGCCATGAATCTCCAAGGTATGTTGAGTTACAATCCGAAATTTGATATACCTACTAATTTTCTATGGAGCAATGACAAAGGAGAAACTTCAGTTTCTTCTCCCTGTTGTGTTCACCATCGGACCGTATGTATTGTCTTTCCTCAGCCACACAACGGTGCAGAAAGTACTAAAATGGCAACAGAGATGTTAACAGTCGAGGGGCTAATTCAAAGGACCCTAAGGTCAACGCGCGACCTCAAGGGGGACAGCCTATCCACGACCACACGCATGATGAGGATCGCGGAGATTCCTTGATGAAATATGCCATGCTATTGGCTGAGTCTACAGCCCAGAAGAAAGGGTCACAATACCTCGAGAATATCGTGAAAGGTATCATCGAGGGCGAGACCCGAGTCTTGGTTTCATCCATGACCATGGAAGAAATCTTTACGGAACGTGAGGAATTCAAGCGCCGCATTTTCCGTAACATCCAGGGCGAGCTCGACCAGTTCGGCCTCAAGATCTACAACGCCAATGTCAAAGAACTTAGAGACGCCGCCGGCTCGACTTACTTCCAATCTCTTTCCCAGAAAGCCCATGAAGGTGCCACCAACCAAGCTCGTATCGACGTCGCAGAGGCACAGCTTCGTGGCAATGTCGGCGAGGCGGAAAGACACGGTCAGCAGGAACGATCAATTGCAAAGATGTAAGTTTCCCCTTATTAGCCCGCGTATCGCCACAACCCCGAATAATGGCAACTAACCCCGCGCCTATAAAGCAATGCGGAAACGGCCGTACAAAAGACGGATCGTGATGTGGAGCGCGCAGCCGCCGAGGCCAATCTCGCGACTCAAAAGACGGTCCTTAGTCGAGATGTCGAGATCGCGCGTATCCAGGCGACCCGCGCTACCGAGTCACGGGATGAAGACTTGAAGAAAGAAGTTCAGATCAAGCGCGCAGCCGCCGAGCTCGAGCGCCTGCGTGCTATCGATGTCGTCAAGGCCTCCATCGCCCGCGAAAGCAAGCAGCAAGCCGCGGATGCGAAAGCGTATGAGGTGGAAGCCGAGGCGCGCGCCAACTTTGAGAAATCAACCAAATTGACGGACGCTGCCGCTTACAAGACCAAGATCGAGGCGGACACGCAGGCAGCCGCCGATTACAACAGGACCACCAAGAACACTGATGCGGCGGCGTACAAGACGAAGATGGATGCTGACGCCTGGAGCCATGCGGCGATTAAGAATGCCGAGGCTAACCTTCAAAAGAAACTGAAGGAGGCTGAAGGTATGGTGGCGATGGCTAATGCTTACGCCAAGATGAGCGAAGCATTTGGCGGCCCAACCGGTCTTCTGCAGTACAGTAAGTCACTTTTGAGACATGGCAGAAACCCTATTCTATTAGGTGAGAAAATCACTAACACCTATTCTTACAGTGATGATCGAGAAGGGTACCTACGTCGAGCTTGCCAAGGCCAATGCCACCGCCGTCCACGGCATGCAGCCCAAGATCAGTGTGTGGAACACGGGCTCCGAGGCCGGATCGCCCGGGGCTGGCGGCCAGGGGTCCGGTGCTGATACTGCTGCGACCATGAGGAACGTAAGTTTAGATCCTTAAAACAGCCATAGATCGTTTTGCTTGAGTAATGTTTAATAAAGTTCGTAAACATATGCTAACAGATTCCACCAGGTGTACCAGCTCCTCCCTCCACTGATGTCAACCATCCACGACCAAACGGGCATCACACTCCCTGAGTGGCAGTTTGGCAAGCTGCCCAACAACGAGTTGGCCAGGCGAGATCAATTCCAGGGGAACGACGGCAAGGTCAACGGGAAGAGATAAGGCAGGAGGAAGCTACTTTCACAGTTCAAATCGATACCACGAAATAGCCCATTGTTAGGGCTTCTACTTTTTTATTCCCTTCGTTACTATGTAGATAGACTGAGCGCTTACTCCTTTTCCGTAGCTGGCGTTGCGCGGAGTTTTAGCGTTGTATTCGTTGATACCTGTTCGTACTCGTTGAATTTAACTATTTTTTCATTGTATCATATGCAGAACCTGAGTGCCTCTAAACCTATGGATGCCTAGATAAGGTAGATTTCAGTAGCTGGTGATACCGTACCACTGTACATCCACGGGTGTCTTGAGGCAGTCCCACTTTTACCCCTGATACCCAACTAGAAACTAGTTTCTTTATACTCTTCACATATATATGATTGAGATGTCATCGGCTGGAAAAGACGAGACCATGGACTCAGGAGCATAGAGAAAATAGCTGCCGGCTCGACGGGACTTTACCGAGCGTGCTTAACCCCGATAGCTCTTACACTGTGCAATTGGCAAGCCAGTTCATACTGGCCTATTGACCTTGGTTCGACAATGACAGGCTGCTAGGATTCACCGGTCTCACCCTGTCGTGGTAGCTCTACGTCATCGAGCGATATGCTCTGTTAGACCGGCAGATTGAGGCTTTTATGAGGTAGCACAAGCTGAGATGAACGCTTCCGCCTCTTAATCTTGTGCCATGTGCTATTGTTGGATACGTGGCATAGTAAGCGATTATGATACGACCGAGACATTTGCCTGGGATATGAAGCTTTTCACATGATCTAATATGCTATTGTGCGAGACATGATGAAGAGCTGGAAAAAATAAAATAAAACGATATATTAATATTTGATGTTGGATATTGCTCATGACAATGGATCTCGTCGTTATCTCGGACTTTACGGAGTTAGATGAAATGTCTCAAGTTGAGGTCTTCTTATGAAATTCTAGAAGATACCAAATATCTTGATGCTGGCGTTGACAGTGCTAAGAATGTTGTCTACCCTTGGAAGGCGTCAGTTTACATCTGGGAAAGATGCCTAGCAGTATTCGGAAGGCGAATGGCTACAAGATGTTTTCCTAAAAACGCCTTGAAAGACTGAGATGGCTGGCTTATAGAGATGCATGATGTCTCAGTATGGTTACATTGGAGAAAGGCCTCAGATATCTCCACGCTGATTGGTTGTCTGTTACCCCGACCCCTTACATAATCCGACTTACTCAATTCAGGCCTCATTTTGAGGTGTCCATAACAAATGCAACGAAATCCGAACACGAACCGAGTTATGGCCCTGAAGCCAGGCACGTTCCTACTCCGATTCGGGGAGCTATCCTGTCTTCCCATTTATCCTGGTGACGACTGGCCTCTTTCGTTATCCTAGTCCCACGTCATTTAATGCCTTCCCCAACTTGTGCAGCCCATGATGCCGTAATTCCCATCGCCACGCGGAGAGAGGGCGTTCTTAGCATGACCTAATATATGTGCGGAGAGCTAGGCCCCGCCCCCCTGGATCCAGCAACGAGCTTCAGGAGAAAGAGCTCTGTTCGTCCATTTCGTCATGTCTTTTCGGGCCTACCATGCTAGAATCTCTACGTAGATCTTTGATGTTAGCATATCTAGTAACTCTGGCTCGCTTTTATGCCACGTCGTAGGGTCGTGACCGAAGGAGTATACGTCTCTACGAGGAACAGTACCTAACCTACCTACATACTAAGACCCTTGCAAGGAACAAGCATGATACTACTACTACACCAAAATCAAGCATCATGGCCAAACTAACGGTGCCCGCGCTGCTCTTCCGGCACGTTGTCACGTCCCAGTTTTCATTAGATCACCCCACCGGTGCCTGCGAAGGTGAGCAACTTTAATATGAGGCTCAATGACCGTCCATATCCACAGATCTACGATCCCCTCGCCTTAATTGCCTTTAGCGGCCAATGACCACCCCGGCCGCAGTCGTTTATGCTTCCATCTCCTTTGCGTGGGGCGGAGCGACGGCTTCCGCCCCCGTGGCACACAGCCGGGCCCTGGAGGTATAAGAGTTGAACCATCACCACCTTCAATTGTAGGTTCGAGGTTCTGTCCACTCCACCCCACGTTGTGCCTCTTCGCGGTAGTCGTCAAGTCACCATGAGGTTCGTCGATGTGCTCACTAGTGCCGCCGCCATCTCTGGCGCTGTTGCGGTGCCTACCAAGACCCTGAAGCGCGCCGGCAAGTTCGACTTCACCGGTGTAAGTGAGTCGGGAGCCGAGTTCGGCAACACTGCTCTTCCAGGACGTCTAGGCAAGGACTACACGTGGCCCGACCACAATGCCATCTCTGTAAGCTAGCTGGTCACCTCGGCGCGTCACTACGGCTGCTAATTGCTTGGGCAGACCTTGATCCAGAAGGGCTTTAACACCTTCCGCATCCCGATTATGATGTTAGTATCCACGTACCAAATAACCACATACAATAGTACTAAACAGTAACCAGGGAGCGTATCATCCCAGACAAGTTGACGGGCACCGTCAACGAGACCTACGCCGCCGGTCTTGACGACGTAAGCCCCAAAGTCGATTATAGAGCTCACAGTAAACGCTGACCAGTAACACCAGATCGTTACGTTCGTCACGGGCCAAGGCGCCTACGCCGTCGTGGACCCGCACAACTTCGGGCGGTACTACAACAACATCATCACGGACGTGGCCGGCTTCGGCGCGTGGTGGACGACGGTGGCCAAGCGCTACGCCAGCAACGAGAAGGTCATCTTCGACACCAACAACGAGTTCCACGACGAGGACAACGCCCTCGTCGGCCAGCTGAACCAGGCCGCCATCGACGCCATCCGTGGCGCTGGTGCTACATCCCAATAGTGAGTAACGCCGAGAGGTTTTCTCCCTCCAACCTTTTCCTTTGGCCCCGTCTTGGGAGCCACAATTTCCTAATTAAGATGGCTGAGGCGTTTTCGCTTCCGAGACATGCATAAAGCTCCCGAACCATCTTCCCAGAAAAGCGATTACTAACTCGGCGGGTAGTATTTTCGTTGAAGGAAACTCGTGGACTGGTGCTTGGCATTGGGTTAGTTCTCTCCTACCTCCATTGTTTCTAGCCGTATACCGTGGTGTATTATATAGCGGTACCTTTTGCTAACAGCGCGCGCAGACATCTAGCGGGACATCGGAGGCCATGGGCAAGTTGACCGACCCCCAGGACAAGATCATCTACGAGATGGTACGGACCTCCCAACTTAGGCTTTCTACCACAATCTAACACATCTCTTAGCACCAATATCTCGACTCAGACGGGTCCGGCACATCCGAAACGTGCGTGTCGGCGACGATCGGCAAGGAGCGGATCGCGGACGCGACGGCGTGGCTCAAGGCCAACGGCAAGAAGGCCATCATCGGGGAGACGGCGGGCGGGTCCAACGCGCAGTGCATCCAGGCCGTGCAGGGCATGCTGCAGTACATGGCGGACAACTCGGACGTGTGGAAGGGCTGGCTGTGGTGGGGCGCCGGCCCCTGGTGGGCCAACTACATGTACAGCATCGAGCCCCCGTCCGGCACCGCGTTCACCAAGGTGCTGCCTTCGCTGACGGACTTCATCTGATCTCTCTATCTCTCTATGCCTCTCTCTGTGCCACGTTTTTGGAAGGAAGGGCAGATGGAGGGATGAATGGATGGATGGAGTGTTTGTTAGCGTGCGTTCTTCATAGGTACATACTAACAGTCCTTAAAGAAGGGGACATGTATATAGCAACGAGTTTAGGAGCAAAATAGAATGCGACCTATCAGCCTACTAAGCGAGTGTGACCTCTTCTTGCTATGATACTTATTCCTCGTAATTTCTTGGTATACTTACGTCGTTACTAGTAGATGTTACACACAAAAGGGACCATTCGATGCATACAGCTATTAGAGTGCAAATGGACGTATGGATACATAGATGTTCTTGGGTGCTATCGGATTTAACCGCGAAAGATAACTGGGTAACTACCTAGGTACCCCTAAGAAAGCACTGCTGAGCAGATTTCTAGACGCTTGTGATTCTTCCAAGTGGCTACGACTGGGTGTTGGATGACAGTATGTTTAAACACTGCCTGCTGTTGAGCTACTTACCTGCCTCCTATGCACTACGCCCGCGGCTGGGATCCAATCTGGCTCTACGTTTTCAGAGAAACAACCCCAAGTCCTCACAATACGAACTACGAAAGTCAATAAGCACAATCCACGAGAGCACCAAACTACGAATTAATCATAATAAGCCATCATTATTACTGCGTAATCCCTAATCTACATGCTATGAAGAAGGGGGGTTTTGTGGCAAAGTCCCAAGTAGACTAGCTGACGCCATCGGCCTGCACTCCGTTGACGTAGCTTTCCTAGCAAAAGTCTGTATGCCGGATGCCAGAGGGAAACACAGCTTCATGAATATCTCCTAACGAGGAAGACAGAGAGAAACAAAAGCACACCTAACCCTCGCCTCGCCTCGCCTCATTCTCTCTTATGCTGTACAAAAATGATGCAATCATGACGGGATGGTATAATGTGACCGCGAAGTGGAAATACGTGAATCTCGACTGAACTCATAGCTTAGGCGAACCCAAAGTAGTCGCTGCCGGTGGTGATGGCCTTGAGGAGCTGTCGGCGTAGAATGTCATAGCTCTCATACTCGGGGAGGTCGAGCTCTGTATCATTATTAGTAAACTATATCATACCTAGTGTATATCACGGGATGACTTACGGTTAAAGCATGTGTGAGATTGCGGCAGACGGTCTTTGCTTCCATAGTCGCGATGGATGTTGAACCGATTGACTCCGTTCATGCCCTCGAGTTCCTTGAAGCCGTTCAGAGGCACTTTACTGGTTCCCGTGACGAATTGAAGGAGCTTAGCACGCTCCTCCTTGTCGAATGACCGTACTGCTCGCCAGAACCACTGGATCTGCGGGGAGGAGGGCGAATAGTTGTGGTACTCCGTGTTGCTCTTCCAATCGTCGATATCAACATCAGGCAGACCGGAGATCAACAGTTCTAACTCCTGCTCGTTGAAAATGGAGATGAGTTCAGCAGGAATGATTTCATGGAAGCCTATTCATAGGTTAGCTTAGCTGTAAGAAGCACTAAGATTCTCTTTATCTTACCTTTTAGGAAGTTCTCCATCTGATCCTTGACTGAGGTGAGAAGCTTGTGCTCGACCACTAGCCGCACATAGTCGTGCTTATTCTCCTCGGTGACAGGGACGTTGCGACCGTTTGGAATAAGATCGTGAATCTTGGTTACACCGAATTCGTCATCCTCAACCGAGAACGTCTCAGTGATAATATCAGTGATGTCGTTGTTCAGCATCCAGGAGAGTGATTTGTAGTAATCAGGATCGAAGGATTCCATATCCTTTACCGAGACCGGCTTGCCGAGGATTCGTTTGTAAACTGCTCGGCTGAAGTAGCAGTCAAGCAAACGCCCCTCATATAGAGCCTTGCCAATAATGCGACCTATGAACTTGAAGAACATCAGATGCTCATCGTTGATGCCGCTGAGCTTGTTGGGGTGGAATGTCGTGCGGTCACTCGAAACTGGGACAAAGAGGGCATAATTGGGGTCAAACATCTGTCGTGCGAGTACCTGGAACCATTCTCTCGTGACGCCCCCGGCGTCCACACCCTCTTCTCCGTGGAATCTAATGCTTAACTTGCCGAACTTCATCTCTTCGCCCGTCTTAAAGTAGAGCGACTTGAAGGAATCGTGGAAAACTTGTTCACGACGAACTTGCAGCTGTAACATTGGGTGAGGCCGTTGGCCGACGTTCTGCTTGCTGTGAACGCTACGGTTGAACCAATTGCGCTTATTGTCGAACTCGAGGACCTTCGGATTCTTGACGAGATGTGAGAATGTTCCCTTCATAAGTGAAGGATTGTTGCGCACGAGCTCGTTGAGAATCCGGCGATGCTCTTCCGTGAAGGTGAAGAACAGACCAGCCAGGTGGGACTCCGGCTGAGGGCTGGAGAGCACCATGTCCTTGCTCGCCTGGCTCATTGAAGCCGTCTCATTTTGTGCAGTGTCCTTGCAGACAACCATCAAGGCTTCGATTAGAGGAAGCAGAATGGTTGCTACGTTGAGAAGGCTCTCGCGTTGACGAATTGCGCTCAGACAGGCACTAAGCTTCTCCCACAATGCGTTAAATGTAGGGTTGCGATAAAGTGTGGCAAGCAGGTCTTGTTTCTTAGTCTCATCAGAATCAAAACCTTCCGCCGTGTCCGATTTCTTCTGGGCGAATAAATGGTCAAGGGCTGTCAAGACTCTAAGCAGCTTGTTCTGGTCAGAAGCGCCAGGGGAAAACTTGGCTAAAGCGACTCCTTGGATCTCTGTGCCTGAAGCGGCGTTCTGAATATGCGGTAGCAGCTCATCTAAGTGAACAACAATCTTCTCGCTTAAGAGCTGGGCTTGACGAGCGAGCTCTTGGCCGAATACCAGCATTGCCCCGGGAATCACAGACAGGTTCTTAATAGTCGAAAGGGTCTCCTTGAAGGTCTTAGAGCTGCATTCGCGGGCCACAAAGATTTTGATAATGAGGGTCAAATTGTGGACCGGGATAACAGGCGGATGCAACTGTTTAATTCGCTTCAACATCGCTTGCTTCTCCAACGCCTTGGATGACTCGGTCTCGGCAGTAGAGGCGCCCGTGGGGGCGTTTTCCGTTGTTCCAGTAGGGTCAGCGGTGGACTGATCCGCTACCTGCTCCGATGCGTCTGCATTTCCACCCTGTGGCGCATCCGCGCTGTCGGCCGCTGGGGTTGTGGATTCTCCAGGTGCAGTAGTTGCAGTGGTCTCTGCTGCATTTGTGGGCTGGGAATCGAGATTCTTGATAGCTTCTTCTGCTTCCTTCTGCTTACGATCTAAGGCCAGTAGCGGCCCCGTAACTCGGCTCAGTAGTTGAGAGAGACTATCCATAATTGAGCTGCTCTCCATTACGAGATCACGATCGAGAAGAGCAAGCAGTGAGTTGATGGCGTACTTGTTCGCCTTCACGTCTTTGCTCTTTCCTTTGCGGCTGAGAGTACGCTTGAGAGTAGTAGTGCTGACTCCGTCGTGCTCAGTAAGGAAAAGAGAAGGTACATGTACATTCTGATCTGCAAGGTAACAAAGAAGATCAAGGCATTGTTGAACAATTAGGAGAGGAGATGTCTCCGAGCTTGCCTGGACAGGGTTGCTGTTGCTGATATTCGTAAAGGTACGCTTGAGGCTTTGGGGGGTTTGAGTCTTTGCGTCAATATCTTTGGGCTGTTTCGCTTTGATAGAGAGTGAGGCGAAGCTCCGCTCGACAGCATCCATATCGGTTGAGCCCTCCTGCAAGATCTTCAGTAAATTGCTTACAACCTCAAATCGAGTTTGCCGATTCTCGCACACGTCCTTGAACAGGTATTTCAAAGAGTTCTCTAGAGATCCACCTTTCATGTTGATGAACATCAGGCGGAGTAGAGTGTAGACACCTGGCTTATCCAGCATTTGCACGACTGTTTTTCGGTGAGGCTTGTCCCCATCGGTGGTTCCACTGGCCTGAGCATTGTCTCGTGGGCGACTGGTACCGGAAGATGCTCGATCATGGTGAACGATGGGATTAGGACGGACAAGTCGACGTGCTTGGGCTGCTAACTCAGGTGGTAAGGAGTCCATGATATCTGCGCCTTGGTCCATGAGAACTTGTTCACGGAGGGCAGGAGATAACGTCATCAATATACTGGCAGGATCCATGTCTTGGGCTTCAGCCACCTGGCCAGGAATAGCTGATTGTCTGCGCATTTCTTCTCGCTCTCGTCGGCGCTGTTCCGCCCGCTCTTGTTGCACAATCTCTAGGCGAAGTTCGTCGGGTAACGCGTCCAAAAATTCCTGGAATACTTCGGTCTGTTCACCCGAGCCTCCAGGGGCTTCTCGAGCTTGAGCTCTCCGCGTACTAACTGTTTGGGCAATAACTTCCTCCCTGAACTCCTCAGGGAGTGCCTCCAAGTAATCTGGGTCAATACCCAACTCCGTGACATCAACTTCTTCACCCCTGATTGTAGTAAAAGCGCGCGGCTGACTGGAAGCTGGTTCATCTTCCGTTGGAACTGCCGCTTCATCGGAAGTTTCTACGCCTTCCATGGCTTCTGGCGCTGCATGTTCGCCTTGTTCGCCTTCATAGGCAGTTGCGGATTGGGTCTGGGCTTGTGCAGCCGATTCAGCAGCAGCTCGTTCGCGTTCTTCGGCCTCCTGTTTCTCCCGAGCTGCCTTTTCCTCGGCTTCTTTGGCCTCTCTAGCCTTTCGCTCTTCCTCTTCCCGCTTCTTGCGTTCCTCTTCCAACTGTCGTTGGCGTTCAGCTTCTTTGGCTTTTACTTCCTTCTCATGCTGAATGGCGGGGGGTACAAGGTATGAGAGAATTGCCGGAATGAGGCGGTGCGATTTCTCCGAATGCTGTACTCCGAAGATCATCTTGACTTCCTCCGTCCATCGACTCACTGTTGACTCCGTCGTGAATGAAGTTGCTTGGGTGGGTTCCTGATATGTCTCTCGGCGGGTTTCGGCACGGGACTCACGCACATGAGGACCAAATGGAAAATGCACATCGTGGACATCTCCCCGCGGCCCTTGTGTTATCTGGAAGTGAAAGGCATGACCATTGCGACTCAACGAAGCTGGGAGAGATGTTATGAGATCGTTGATAAGAGACATTGGACTTTCAATGCTACCACCAAATAATCCGCCAGGGAATCCCAAACGAACGAGGCCACCAAGGTGAGAGGGACGAGGAGATCCGTCTCGGCCAGCATCGTTGCCTCGACGAAGCAAAGGGTTCATGCCGTCTTCGTTACCAGCAGGTCGTTGGTCATGGCGATTACCTCGGACGAAACCTCGTGGATCTACGTATAAGTTAGCTTACGGGCGCACTCTTTATTAGCCAAGCGGGTGGGGTATGTAGTGGTGGGGAAATTCTGGTATTGGGGTATATGAAATGTGAATTCCTGACATACCACCGAAACTGCTCGTAGGATCTCGAGTTCCCATCATGAAAGGCATGGGGGGGAAGGGACTGCGGGTTCCGTGTCGATGCCGGTGATGATGGCCGAGAAAAGCTCCGTGGGGTTCAACCACGAGTGTATCCCAGCCCAGGCTCGGAGCCCCGATATCACGAGGTGGCGCGTCATCTTTGAAAAGAGGGGAAAGAGTGTAAGTGTCTCGCATATTTAGGGTGGGGTACAAGTAGAACTCACTAGGGAAGTCATCTTCATATGCGTATTCATCATCAACATCATCCTCTTCGTCTTCATCCTCTGCGTCTCTAGTTAGCACCAGAAGAAATTAGTGTGAAGTGAGTGTATGTAAACTTACCATCTTCATCTTCGTCTTCCATGTAGCGACCATTAAGGTCATCGGCGCGATCGAAATCCTCTTCTTCAATGGCACGCATAATGTTACCGAATCGGCCTAGCCCGTCAACATCGTCAAGGTCCCGCAGATCAGCAGCCTCTTCAAGATCTTGGGCCTCTTCTTCATAGTCGATCTCCTCCCCATCATCGTCTTCGTCCTCATCTTCCTCGTCATCAGTATCGCTTTCCCAACCTGAGACTCCGTCATCTTCGAGAGGATTACCCTCATCGTCAACGATTTCAAGACGGTCTTCCGTTTCATCCATGTCGTCGGAATCGAGGTCGTCGTCGTCGCTGCCATCTTCATCATCATCTTCGTCCATGTCGTCGTCATCTTCGTCGTCATCATCTTCCATTGTGACTTCGATAACGCCATGGTCCCCCGATAACCCCTCAATGGGGCCCATCCCTTCAAGCTCCTCTTCTTCGTCTCTTTCACTGACATCTTCTTCACGATCTTCGGATTCATATCCCATATCGTCGTCATATTCATCGTCATACATCTCTTCGTCGTCATCTGCATGTGTTAGCGCAAGCCCTAATATAGAGTAGAAGTCAGGGATAGTACCATCTTCCGAATCTTCAGAATAGTCACCGTCTCTATCTCTGCCGGGTTCTAGCATGCCAAGGGCCGAATTCCGGTAGAGATCTGGAGTCTCCTCTCGATCGTCGTCGATATCGGAAAGAGAGCTTCCTGAGAATGTGTCTTCGTCGACGTTATCCTGGGTTGGGACAGTAGGGATGATGTTGGAATGGCTCAGATGAATTGCGGTGCTGGTCAAAGTTCGGAGCACCCGAAGGATATACTTAATAGTGCGCTTAACGGGTGGGAAAGCGAGGTCGATGTCAGCGATGGAGGCAGTGAGTGCGGCAAGATAGCCCTTCTCATACATAAGACGCCGAATTTGGGCTTGTGACCTTTCAACGGGATCTTGGCCACCTCGAGATGGCACAGGTGAGTCTTTGTCTTTATCGCCCATCATAAGATGCATAACCTCCGCCAGAGCTAGCATTCGAGCATATCTAGTATCGAACGGATCACTAGACGTGGCAGCATCCTTGTAGGACCTTAATATTGTATCCAAGACGAACTTGCGTACAAACAATAGATCCGGTTCATCGTCATAGTCGTATTTATCTCGACCCTGCTCGATAGGTTTCTCTCCCGTCTTGCTCACGAGGGCAACTAAGAGGTTCTGCGTCTGGACGGATGTGGCATATTTCTTCTTGTGGGCAATGGTATCTGAAGATCCATCCATGTGACTGGAGTAGAGCAGATCATTAAGAAGGTAGTTCAAGACACTAGAACGAGGCTTGATGGGAGTATTGGCGAAAAGTGGCGCACTTCTCTTGAAGTTAATGAACTCAACTTTGGTGCGGTTGTAGCTCTGGAGAAGTTCTGTGAGACAATGCAGGATGAAGCAGCGATAAATGAAGATTGGGTGCTCATCAGCCTTGAACAAGGGCTTGGCTTTCTTTTCTTTGCTCTCAGTCGCGCGACCTTCGCTGTCAGACACACCACTAGCAGCAGATGAGCCTTCTTCGTCTTGCTTTTTCGATTCCTTTGCGGCCTGTGATGGCTCCTTGTCGTCGACTTCCTTGTAGTTCAGCAGCTCACAGAGTAGGAAGTGCACGACGCCGTCAGGGTTCTCAACCACAGGGCGCTTTGTATCCTGAGAGTGAGGCTTAGAAGCATCCGCCATATGCTTATCTTCGCCCTCGGTGGATGGCTTCACATCTTGAATAGTCAGATCCTCAGTGGCTCGGACGGTCGGCGCAACGTCATCCTTCGGTGTGTCTGGCTTCGGTTCTTTCAGGACTATCGCTTGTCCACGCCCAATGTTGCTCTCAGGAGGGGACCACCGACTAAGCCTTACAGTCTCGTTCGTGACATCGACAAACAGTCTTGGATCTCGGAGTGCAATGTGAGAGAACGTTCGAGTAAACCCTGCTGGATCAAGAGGCCTCGTATTTCGGCCTGCGGCGAAATAGGCCCGAATTTCACTCTTCATAATCTGTTTGATGACCTCTTCATCCTCCACGATATGCCGAAGGATAGTCAGAATATGAGACGTAATTCTAGTTTCAGTTAGACGCAAGGATCCAGCGCCAGAGAGCTGCTTAGCAGCAACGAACAAGCGCTGCAGATTCTTCCTGTCGCCAACTGTTCGAGCTACGGACCGATCGCGAGTCAAGATGACCAAAATCCGTAGCACAGATACAGCCAATGATTCGTCTTTACCGATCCGGGGCAAAATCTCCAGTATCGAGCTGAGAAGTGTTTGACGTTCGTCACTCTTTATATTGAGATCTTTGGCAGACCACTGCAGTGGTTCTATTTGGTCGTTCTCAGATGACGGCACCTTCCATTTAATCTCTCCTGGCTGCTCGTCGTCGCTGAGGAGGATCTCGAAAATGAGGAGGACATAAGGTATCCAAGGTGGGAGTTCTTCGGTGGAAGGAGATGCTGGAACTTCAAGGAAACGTAAGAACTCTTTCACATTAGCCTTTAATACGCCAACAGTTGCTCGGAAAAAGCTCTTGTCCTGGAGAAGTAGGGATAAGAGATGAGCATAAGCTGCAATGCTCCGTCCATTAGGCTTTAGATCCTCATCAAGTGCACACGATACTAAAGCATTGGCCAGGGTCTCGCCTATCTCTTGTCTCGAGGACGGGTCGTCGCCAGGAGTTCGTAGAATAATAGAGATCAACTCGGAGATCTCATATGTAGAGTCAGGGTGTGCTCTTATGACCTCTAGGCATCTATCAATGAGGTTTAGACGTAACTTAGTTCGCTCTTCATCTAAATCCTCCTTAGCTACAACCGCTCTCTTCGCAATGTCCGCGGCTTCTGCACTTGAGCCGGTTGCGGGTCCCTGAGCAGGCGTAGCTGATGAAGACGCTGCTCCAGTATCATCTCGAGGAATGAGAGGAGGCGCTGGCGTATCCTGGTCATTGTCATTTGACAATGCAGCAGCCTCCCTTAACTCGCCAAGAATGTCCTCCTCGAGTAGAATACCGGGCGGCAATTCACTAGGCAAGTCTAAAACCATAGGGTCATCCTCGGCAGAAGGCTGTGCGATGGGTTCTGCTTCAGGGGCGGGTTCGGTTTCTGCATTCTCCGGCGAATCTTCCTCTGGGATAGGATTCCTAGTTCCAGCAAGACCAGATTTGTGGGCTTTGCAGTACTCGATGGCTGATTGTCGATTGCCATTGGCCCTGTAGATGCCTTCGCGGGCGAGATCCTCATCACAAGCAGCGTCACTGGCGACGTCCTTTATATCATCCTCGACAGATGACCAAGAAAATCGGACCGGCGTCGGCTGGAGATATGCAGGGGGCGCGCTCTGTAGAAATTAGTATACAAGTGCGTAACAAGAAGGAAGGGGCCAGAAACAAACCTTATCCGATCGCCTATAGGCGTTGTTTTCAGAGTCAGCAAGGGAAATGGACTTCAAGATAGTAATGACCTTCGCAAGGATGTGGGCTGAACCCTTCTCAACTAGTGGAGATTCCCAGAGTTCTCTCATCACCGGCAGTATAGCCATCCGCAACTCAACCACCAAGTTGGGGGCGACTTGAGCGTCTGCCCGCCGATCGCTACTACCCACGTTCCGCGGGAGAATATTGATCTGGTTCAGAGAGTCTGTGATGATCTTGCCGTTGACTGCCATAGAGTACAGATCCAGGATCTTCTTCATGCCGATGACTGCGAGTCGTGACATAGAAGACTCTTCACCGTCCTTGTCCTCTTTACAGATCTCGTTCTTGAAGGTACAAAGCATCTTGTTGAGTAGTTCCAATCCGCCATACTTCTTGAAAGCAATCAACACCGGCGCAATAATTTGAGTTGGTGCCTGCCTGTCCGAGCGAGTCTCAATCGTACGGTTAACCAACATTTCATGAACTGCGTGCAACATGATTATCCAGTAGTGGAAGTCCTTGCTAGACTTTTCGCGGTCCGGTAATTCGAATTGAGCCAGAATCGTCTGGGCCAACTCCTCGCTAAGCTGCAGGTGGTGAACACGCAAGAACTGATCTCGTTCACGTCGAGGTAGTAGAGTTTTCCCGAGGGTCTGGAAAAGTGGGAATGTAGCAGGCATCAATGAATGTAACAGAAGGCGGAGAGTCTTATAGTTCTGGTAGCGTGGGCTTGATCGCTCGCTCTTAGAGGGACCATCACCGGTGGTAGTTGTGGCCGTGGCGAGTTTCCATAGTGTGGCAGATGCTAAAACATCTGGTAAACTCGAGTCCTCAGACTCAGCAGCAGTGGCATTGCCACCCGGCGTAGAGCCGTTGTTTGACGGACCTTGTCGATCTGTAGACTGACCGTGCTTTCTAGTCGACCAATTCTCGGGGACACTGTCAGAAATAGCTGCCTCTTCTAATATGACAGCCCGCAGCAACGGTCCCAGAGACTTGATCAGGCGGTCATAATAGTCGAAAACGACAACAGAGTGCAAAGTCACAGTATTTGCCCTATTACTAAAAGGGAAACATGTGTAGAGGGTCTTGATGAGAGATTGAGTATTCAGAAGTGCTTTCGCCAATTGGGTGCCATGAGAAAGTCGATCCAGAACATTGTTATCAGCTTCTCCCGCGAGAGCCACGTTAGCCTCGAGGAACGGCGAAAAGTAGGATCCCGTCTCCTCAACCTTGGTCATTGGCTGAAGAACGTCAATTGCGGCCTGGGTCCGCTTCAGCAAAGACGGCAATCCGATAATTGGAGAGGTCTCAATCAACTGGGATACAACCGACTGCAAAGTCCGGGAGGCTAGAGAATCTCCGAAATCGTGCGGGAGACTCGGCGAAGTACTAAGGTCAAGAAGTAACTCTATGCCACCATTGTTGATCAGATTCATCTTCAAGTTGTTATTACTGATGTACTGAGACAGGAAGTTGGATACTGCAAAGACATAAGGCGTAATAGAAGATGCGTCGACTGTAGTATCTAGCGTCGAGTCTGTATCTTCCGTTTGCTGCACGCTTGCGTCCGTCATCTCAACATCAGTATCATCGGTGGTAGCGACAGCTTTCCCTTTGCCTTTATCCGTTGGGGCCATTCGGGGCTCACTCAACAACCCTTCATCGGCAATCACATCTTGACCCTTGGAGTCTTTCACAAGCAGCTTAGTTCCCCATTGAGCATCCCTAGCCTTGACCTTGGCGAGGTGGGTAACTCGGGCAACCATGTCTAAAACGGCATTTGCAATAGCCGGCCGAAGGGAGGGATGATGCCGAGCGAGCTCGTCAAAGTTGCCCCCGACGTTTTGAGCAACGTTCTCGTCTGTTGCCATTATCCGAACATGTTCGGGGCTCTCGAAAATCTCGAAGTAACTATCGAACGCGCGTGATGCAACAACCATCTTCATACCAAGGTTATTCAAGGAAATCGCGTTCAAAACGGTCGGCACTATCGTGATAGGCTCCGAGTTTGGCAGAATGCCGCGGGCCAGCGGACCATCGCGAGGCTCTTCCAACTCCGCCTGAGATGGAGGATGCGAGCGGTTATCAGGCTCAAGGAGATCAGGTGTAGGGCCATCCGAGGGCGAATCAGGGCTATCGTCTCGGTTTCCACCCTGATCCGAGTCTGTTCCACTAGGTTGTCCTATAGGAACTGGGCGGCCTGTCAAAGCTTGCAGATAACTCTGGACCAGCCCAGCTTCAGAAATAGCCGCGAAGCTGGTGGGATCGTTGTTGAGGAAGTCACTCAGAATGATAACAGCATTAGTCCATACCAGTGAGCCGAACTTGGTCATATTCTCAATAATCTCGCGTATGCTTCGAAGCAGTGCAGACTTATCGACCAGGTTCCTCAGTAACCGGTCAGTATTGCCACCAAAAGCAAAGCCATTTGACATTAAATGATGAATGAACTTCAAGAGAAATTTGAGGTTCTGCTGCTGATAGTAGGGAATCTCGTAATCAACAATCTGTGAACGATGGGCAGCGGGAGTTCCTTTGCCCTCTGCAATGAGCTTGCCTGCGAGATCAACTTCATGAGTAACTAGGTTGGTAATGGCCTCAAGACCGTCGGCATTTATCAAAGTCTGGAAAGAAGCCTGCACGTTATACACGAGACTGTCTAAGAAATTAACCAAAGTGCCGTAGGTACGCTCGGCTATGTTGGACCTGATGTTGAGGATCTCAACCATAATGTCCAATAACCCGGCCGAAATAATTTCAGGCGTGTTACGGGACGTGTTGTTAGCCATGGCCATCGTAATATGGAGTGTGAGGGAAAAGAGTTTCTCTCGCCATTCATCCTCTTCGCTCCATTGATCCCCAGAATCGTCCTCTTTCATTCCGGCAACAGCCTTTCTGATGACGTAAAGTAATACACCGTGGTTTACAGTTGCATTCAATGCTGAGAATATATCGGGCAACTTGTGGTGGAAACCAGAGATAGCCTCAAGTAATGCGAATGCGATCGACTGCAAATCAATAGGAACTACCATGGCGCCATCGGCGGCGGGGTGAATCAATTCTGCGAGTTGATATACAAGCTGGAACCGCCTTGGCTCATCATTGTCCTGCCTAAGAACCTTCTCGATGAAGGTAGGTTCTATATGAATATATGCCAGATTTTGGATCGCTAATAGGCGAGCCTTCAATGCTTGTCGTCGAGACTCGACTGATCCCATAAGAGCCTTGGCAACCCTAAGACGATTTAGGAATTCATATTGAGTCTCTTTCGGGAGGTCTGACGGTGCCTTGGCAAGAAGCTGATAGATTGACGACGAGGATACTAAAGCCTGCGGTACCTCCAAAGTCTTCTGGCCAGGGGGGCTACTTTCGTCTCGTCCTGCAGCCGGAGATCGAGAAGCAGTGGCAGGGCTATCCTCTGATGCTCCCTGGCGGCTTCCACGAGAAGTCGTTTGGACAGCAGCAGATGTGCTACTACGCCTTAGAGGCGTGGGCGTCGAGGGTGCATTCGAACTTGTACCTCGATCAGGTAGAGACTGTTGTGTCGGCGCCTGCGAATTATCTAAGGTGGGATAATATGTAAGCTTTACGTCGCCCCAACCACTCCAGCGGGAGCCCGAATTCTCGACGGAATCGTCTTTCGCGAGAGTGCATAAGTCATTAGCATACATAGTTGCCACATTCTTAGGGCTTCCGCCGTGGGTCCTATCTTTACTCTTACTAGCGGAACTAGGAGTAGAAAGAACGGTAGGCTCCAAAGACGAAGACTTGGAGAGAGGCGTCTTGACGAAGGGTTGGGCAAGCTGTTGCACACGCTCGAGGTCGATGTTGTAGTGATTAGAGAGGAGGGTGGTGTGCACTTGTCGCGTTGTCATCCCATGGATACGTTTTACCGAAGCCTGGTAGCGCTCGGCCAGTTCCACGCCCACACGTAAAGTGGCACAGATGATGGTGAAGTCTGTGCTGTTCAGAAGGTCGTTCAAGTGAGAACTACTGGCATATATGCTGCGATTCCCACAGTGGTCGAGGAGCATCTGAGTGAACTTCAGAACGGCCACGATCAAGTAGACATCGCCATCATCGCCGTATCCCAATTCTGAAAGATTGTATGGCTCAGTCGGTTTCTCCTCTTTATTGTCGGTCGAGCCGGATCCCAGCAGAACTTCGCAGCCAAAATCTCTAGTCTGGGGCCCCTCGTTCAATTTGTAAGTAGAACAGAAGGACTCGAGGATTTCGTCGAATCGGTTCAGCAGTGGTATCCAATGATACAAGTCACCTCTAGGGAACGGCCATCGCGAAGGGAATGTGGCAAGGGTCTTGGGTAACAAGGGTAAGGGTGCGGAGGTCGCATTGTCGACGAACTCTTGTAGCCAAGGAGACTAGCGAAGTAAGTTAGTGAGCTGTACGAGGCAACGGACATGATACAAAAAGCACTTACCAGCGTCTCCTTATGCTTAGGTTGGATGGTCTTCACTATTTTTCCCATGATGAAGGCCGGGGCGGCAGGGCCGCAGAGAATATGTCAGCTCCCCCTCCACTACCAAGGTTCAAGTAATCGGTGACGACAATTTGACTCGGCGCGTGGGAGCGTCCAAAATAGCTTGGACAGCTCCTCTAGTATGGTATCTCCAGCTAGTCCTCGGTGCACAAGGCGGGGTGACAAACCCTGGTGCTGTAGAACTAGTCAAACCGCTGGGGTAAAGCTCGCCTCCGGGTGTCAGCCTTGCGGGTATCAAAAAAAGAAAGTCGTCCCCGGAAACGTTCCGATGACTTCGCAACTCGGTCGGGAAATGGGTAATTCGGAAACGGAGGAACACGACGCGTCGTAGAGGTGCAGGATGCTTCGTCGAGTCGCAGGTTGAGTGGATGGTGGGCGGGTGAGGGGCTACTGATAGATGATGATGTGAGGTGTAGATACGATTCCGGCACGGCTGTCAGGAAGCTGGAATTAGATCGGTGCAGGCGGGTGCAGGCCGCTGTACCGTAGTTACCAGGATCAAGAAGGGCGTGCTGATTCGTGATAGGAGACGGGAGGGGTAGTACTGCTGCCCGCCTCGAATGTATGATTACCTACTTGGCTCGATCGTGGATGAGATGCAAAACGGGCGGAGTCAAGAGATGGTGAAAGGAAGAAAAAATAGGTTTAGTTTAGAGGTGTTTGAAAGTTCGCGGCTGATCGGCCACTGCCTTTTGCGTAATGATTGCGCTGTGGGGCGGCGGTGCTTGCTGTGGCAGCCGTGGATTGATGCCTCAAGGTACAGGTACAAAGGTGGGGCAACCAACCGGCGGGCACGGTGCACACCATAGTAAGGTACATACCTTACCTAATGTAATATATGATGTAAGCTACCATTTTTACAGGGTGGGCAGATCTCATCGAAATTCCCTAGGTAACGGTACATGTAGCCCTACCTACTGTCAGGTACAGTACGTAATTCGGGACTCACTGTGCAGGGCTCCAGGTACATAGGTAAGCCTACAGGCGACATCATGGCAGTTACGCGTTGCTTCCACAGGTACGCTTTTTTATTCACCGTTTCCGAGCAGCGCGTATAAGTGCACACATCCATGCGACGGTCTTCTGAGACAACAGATCTCGAAGTCGGAATTATTTTTTTTATTCTGTAAGTTCCTATTATTCGCATGTACCCCCAAACAAAGGCATTGATTTATCTCGGCAGAATTTTCACTTAATCGCAGCCCAACCTCCAAACAAGTCATCGTCCCTCATGCATGCACCGTGCTTGTATGTACATACAGATGGATACCATTGCTGCCCAGGACACTCCTCGATCCATATTGAGCCCTAGTCGAATCACCAAGTCGTTTTTACTGGGTTAGGTGTATATTACCTCTATGTCACATGCAGATATCTGAAGATGGTCAACCCTGGAGGACGTTGATCTATATCTCCCCCAAGGAAATCGAGTCGCAATATCTTTCTCCTTACAAGTCATTAGTTGCATCTCTGCTTAGTCACCATATTAGGCATGCGAACAGACACATGCGGTCATCGGCAACATATTGTTGTAGGTATCATGTACACTATTAAGCTTTGATTCTCGTTCTCATTGGTCAGATATATACTTCTTGGCATCTTCTATCTCCCTTAGCATGACCACCTGCCTGGTAGGCAGCTAGGTACGAAGTCAAGTGAAGCTAAGCGCTCAGCGATAACATTGAATAGTTAGAGATAAATTCAGGTCCAAGAATCTTATGTACAAGGTTATTATACTAGGCATTTAATAGAAACCCCTGGTTCCATTAGACAATACCAACCAATCCTAAAACCAAAGTCTAACTCAGCGCAGACTTGAATAGAATGCTTAGCTTGGTAAGTGCCTAACCTACCGCAGGTAGATAATTACTGGCAGGAGAATAATTATTGGAAGTCTAAATGGTTATTCCTCAAAGGCCGAGTTCCAAATTCACCGTTTTGGAATATGTGTTGATTTTCTCTTCCTCAATTTATTCATGTGGTCCATGCGCTCTTCCAGCCAGAGGGTTTGCTTTTGAAGATCTACATCTTCGTCCCTCATCCGAAGCTTCATATACCCGCTGCTTGATTTTCAGGTCAGCTCCTCTCGACCAATACTTATGACCAGGCGTCCTCGGTCCTCTATGCTTCTTCTTCTTTCCTTTTAGTTCAGTCACGACACACCTCAGCGAACAGCAGAATTACCGCTGACTAGTAGACACCTTTTAGGCGCGTAATTACCTAATACCTAGGTATATGTGCCATTCCTACATACTTGCTAACTACCGAGGCAAGGCAGCCTCATGGTATCACACAATGCCTTTTCGATCAATAGAGGGACTTTTCAGGCAACCAAGGAGTGTGACACGGCAGGCTTCGTAAAGGGGGGGATAATCAACTGCAGCTACTTTACATCACATATGTGATAGTGGCTGTATTGTGAGTTGCCGGGTCGATAGTCAGACCGGTCATGAGTTATATTACATATGCACAACACTTATTGTCCGCCCTCGGTCAACCATATCCTTGACGCTGAGACACTAAACTTGTACGTCACCACCATACTTCTAATTAACTTATCTTCAGAGACGGTAACTTATATATTGGTTTGTTCTTCCTCCTCTATAATGCGGCTTACTGCTCCGATAACTCGCTACGCCTGAGTAGCCTCCCTTTCGCAACTATACACAGCCACCCTAGCCTGCCAGAAAGGAGATCCATGGATGCACATAGCAATCATAAGGCTGCGGTGGCGTTCCAGGGGCTGAAGTAAAGGGTGGTTAGACAGGAAAGATCGAACCAATCATGCTCATACCATGACTCCATTCAGCAGATGCGACTCTTAGAGTTCAGATCTTATTTGTCCGCATGCATAAGCTCTCCGCTTCTGTCCCCTATGCTGAGACGAATCGTCGGCCGCGGCAAGCTCACCGACGGCAGTCAGAATGTATTGCCAAAGCAGGCCGACAGGGTGATGGGATACACTAGTGAGCGCGCTCCAAGACGAGGAGCAGCGACCTCCGTCCACCATGCGAATAAATTGTTGAAATATAAATGACCTAATCCCTCTCCGCCTGGATCTAGGTCCAGCCTTGTCACGTACCAACCCGCCACGTCTAAACAAATATACCTAAATTTATCTATAACAGAATTAGCCATGTCTACCACTACTACTGCTGTTGTTACTCTCTACTCGCAAATTGAGAATGGGTTGGTTCCTAGCGGTTTCTCAAATAAGCCCTTTGTACCAGAAGACAAGTTGATGGGACCCAAGGGACTCTTGGCCAGCCCTGCCATTGAGGAGGAAATACACAAGAAAGCCTCTCATGCTGCTGACTCGAATCTTATTGAATATATAGAGAAACATGCAAAACGTGTCTTTGCTATTCTTGTCTACTCAAATCTTGTCAAGAAGGCATTGACGCTCAAAGATTGCAAGTTCATGGACAGGTATCTTCCCGTTCAGATAGATGGCAACAAAGTCACAACTTTCCATCTCCTCGCAGATGATAGAGCCTTAAGTTGGTTCGCAGGTTGGGATGAACACGAGCTAGGATTCTTCAAGATGTTTCAGTGGCATTTCATTGCCCCGGTATTCACCAAACACTCAATTCTAGAGCAACCTCACGACCTATGTCCGTTGCCCTTCACCTCCTATGATAACACTCCGGACGGAGGGAGCTTTGGCAAGATCCACAAAGCCTACATTCATAGTGATCATATCAAGGGCTTCCACCTGGACGAGGTAAGCAAGTATCCTGCGAAACTGTAATACTGAATTAATAACTTTCTTGTAGAAATCCACAGTGGCCATCAAAGAGCTTCGCGCCACTAATATTTCCGATAGAGCCTATGAAGTCGAAATGGACGCTCTAGAGCTCGCGAGATGGCTAGAAGACGAACATCTAGTCAAGTTCATTGCAGGGTTTGAGGTGGCTGGGAAGCACTACCTGATGTTCCAGTGGGTTGACGGGGGAAATCTGCGCAGCTTTTGGGAGAATTCCCCATGGTCTCGTGACGAGGACTTGATCTGCTGGGCCCTTGAGCAAATGAAAGGCATTTCAAAAGGTCTAGAAAGACTGCATAATTTCGATCTCCAGAGGAACTGCCGCCACGGGGACCTAAAGCCGGAAAACATTCTCGTCTCGCAAAGACTGGATGGAGTTAAAGTACTCCAGATTGCCGATATGGGATCAGCAAAAATCCACTCGGCCCCAACGAGCCTCAGGCAGATAGGTACAATGTCTCTCGCCGGTACTCTTCGATACCAGCCTCCTGAAGTACAGACCAGCATTTCGGGTAAGAGATCACGAGCGTACGATATTTGGTCTATCGGCTGTATTCTACTTGAGCTCATCATCTGGGTCCTCCATGGGCCGGATGGGTTGAGTGAGTTTAACGAATCATTCGATAATATCACTCAACCATTCTTCCATGTTGACCAGGAGAGCGGTCCATTACAGCCTAATGTTGACGAGTGGATCAAGCATCTACAAGAAACTTGTCTTGGCACCTCGGACGAAGAATGCGTTAGTCGAGCGCTGAGAGACCTTCTTGACTTCGTCCACACACAGATCCTAATTGAGAACGACGCTGCAGAAAATGATACCGAGCTGACCAATACAGGACCCCAAAATACTTCTAGCCGCGGAATACCGCAATTCCTTGTCACACGAGCAACAACGCGAGTGACTCAGGGGGCACAGCAACGGAGGGCCGACATATCGGACGTGAAGGCGAAGCTTGAGCAAATCTGCTCGAATACGGAAACCAACTACTTTTACAACGAACAAGCGGCAATCAGAGAGACCTCGAAAGGTGTTTTGAGGAGTGAAGAACTTAAGAGTAGGCTGATGCTACGGCCAAACCAGACCATCCGCCGAGCAGGCCGGCCGCAACAGCAAATTGCCGATCCAGAGGTACGCACAAATCCATCGCCCCTCTATACGTGTAGTCTTCTGATGCTAACTTGAAAATTATTTCTAGAATGTAAGATATGATTCATTTCTCCTCTCCATCTTATATCCTTTCTGCTCCTTTTTGCCCGTCGATGTCAATAGTCCAAGTGCTGATCAGATCTGGAATTGCCCATTTCCTATATGAACCACTGAAATTAGATCTCTGAGGATATTGCTAACCACATCTCACAGCCGGTGAGTGATCCAAGATGATGCACAAGGGCACATTTGTTGTTCCGAGGCTAACGAGATCCCCCTTTTACTTAAACATGTAGTATGTAAGTACGCTGTGATCGCTACCTAGGTACCCAACTACCCAGCAACCAAATGATACTGACACTTTGACCCATCACAGTCAGTGAGTAGCGGACCTTACTTCCTCCTCGACGGACGAGTACCGACAGAATACTAACATATCCCATCACAGGTTGTGAGTTTCTAAGAAACGTGAATTGATTTAGTAGCACTAATCTGAAATGTGATATTTTTTTAAATAGCTGGTAAGTGTCCACGCGCCTTAGATGTTTCCTATCACCGCTAACACTTCTACTCTAGCCTGTAAGTCGTCTTCGTCAAGCACGTTAGATGTTCCCGTGCCCCTTCAAGAGTCGGAACTAACCGAAAACGACAGCTGTCAGATACATGGGAACTCTGCAATGACAATATCTTTGCTCGAGATGTATTCAGAGTCCTAACTTCGACGCTTATGAGAGAAGACTTCCCAGAGATGCCGGAGACCCAGATATCGCAGCTATGCCAAAATTGCGGGAAAATCTTTCTCAATGAGTTTTCATTCACCCTCGCTACCTCGAAACCAAGCTGCTATCTCTGTCAGGTCTTGTCTCCATATTTGCAAAGCTATGCCCAGACCCTCAACGAAGGAGCTCGCAATAATGCCAAGCTTGTCCGAGTGGGCTCATCGTTGGCAACATCTTCGACAGCGGCGCCGATGCTTTCTATTGTCGTCGGCCCAGGCAAGTATAAGTGCTTCCATTCACGCCAGTCTATGCTAATCTTGTTGCCCCAAGGCTACTCCAATGTCCCTTCACATATCCAGAGAGGTTTTCCTAACTTGGCAAATTCTCCAAGCACAACCCAAGCTCTACTGTTCAGGCACTGGCTCGATGACTGCGATAAGAAGCACGGAGAGACTTGCAGAGTGTCGGATACTCCAACGCGACGCCCAACAAGACTGATCGATGTCTCACTCAACAGCCTCAAGCTTGAATGCAACCCAGAGGACAGCCCCTACGTTGCCTTGTCACACCCATGGGGCGACCCGGAACGCCATGCACGATTCTGCACGACGAAGTCTAACAAGGAAAGTTTAGAGGAATCGATCGATTACGATAAGCTACCAAAGAATTTCCAGGACGCGGTGGCGGTAACACGAAGCCTCGGTATCAAGTACCTTTGGATTGATTCCCTTTGCATCGTCCAGAAGGAAAAGGGGGACAAGGGGGACTTCCACATCGAGTCCAGGTTTATGGAAGATTACTACAGCGGCGCGTACTGTACGCTGGCTGCGTCTTCTGCTGACGGGTCCAGCTCCGGGTTTCTCACCAGACGACCCGCGGAAGACACTACCAGGCGATGCCATGGGCTCCAGAGCTCCTCCGGCCCTGAATCTACCTTTTACATATGCAATAGCATCGACGACTTCGCTCGTGATGTCGAGACGAGTCATCTCAGCACGCGCGGTTGGGTGTTCCAGGAGCGGGCGCTCTCAAGGCGAACCATTCATTTCGCCGGCACCCAGGCCTATTGGGAGTGTGGCCACGGAGTGCGCTGCGAAACTATGAGTCGACTCTTCAAGTGCGTTTTGAAGTTTTCTCCCTCTCATTTCCTCACTTTTCGTAACACCAGTCTCTCTAACTCTAGAATCTGACATGCCATGCAGCCGGAGGTCATCATTCCTGTCCGATCCCAACTTTCCCTCGTCTGCAACTCAGTATTACAAGGGCATGCGCATCGAATTCTTTCAGTACATCTACTCAAGATATTCGACACTTGAATTCTCACAGGAAACCGACCGATCGGTGGCCATGTTCGGGCTTGAGAGACGACTAGCGAGAGTCTACGGTGTACGTGCAAGGTATGGCATCTTAGACAAGACCTACCTTCACAGAAGCCTGCTTTGGCAGATAGAGAACAAGAACAAACCACTGCGCAAGATTGACTTCGGAGATGACACCAAAGTTCCGTCTTGGTCTTGGATGGCAGTCATGGGCCCGATCAAGTACATGGACGCTCCATTTGACCTGATGAAATGGAACTATGATATCAAATCGCCGTTTGGGGATCCTTTCACGGATAAGGATGGCGTATGGACGCAGCCCGTCTTGGACTTCAGAGTTCCAGCAAGAGATGTCCTACAGGAAGTAGACCCTGGCCGCCTGATATACGACCGACCTGAGGATAATGATGCTATTTCAGTCAGAGATAAGCTGAAATGCGTTATTATCGGATATGAGAAAATGGAAAGCGACGAAGACCCCTCAGATTGGTATACTCTCCTCGTCAGCCCGACAAGTGACGGACTTGAAGACGACTATGAGAGAATCGGTGTCGCCCGCATGACAGCGGACGACATTGACTTAGAAAAGCATACCATGGTACGAATTGTTTAATGCGGGTGTATGCTTCGTTCACATATATTAATTATAAGAGGCATATTATATGGGTGAGCCTTTCTCACTTCCCTTCTCCACTCTACCTAGAGAACTAACGTGGCAAAATACGTGTGGCAGTGCGAACTAAACCGTGTTGAGCAAGTGCTCTAACCATTAGGGGTAGGTCATTGGCTGTAGAGGGGATGCGTTCGGAATGTTCAAAGGTTAGAAGATCGAGGGTTCGAGGGTCCTTTGAGTCTAAGCCCGGTCACGTAGACTCTCATGTCTAAGATATGCGTTTCCTTCATAGTGGAAATGCTTGCCATTTTCAGGAGGCTAAGCATCGTTCGTTACCTACCTGTGGACAAACTCTTCCGTGATGTGAAATGTCCCGCCTATCATGTAGGCATGGCCATGACCCGCGTTAGTGCCACAGGACAGTCTAATCCCGCGAATCAGCTCTTCATCATCGCCCCGCTCATTGAGTAAGGTCTATATATGGACCGCGCCGGGCCATTATCACAATTCACCGGGCTTGTGGTTTAGTGGTATAATACTCCCTTAGCACCTGCATGATGCAACCTGGGAGTGGTCCGGGGTTCGATTCCCCGCGAGTCCATCGCACGGAGGTTAGATTCCTCCTGTACCACATCTTTTTGTCAGTCTTTCATATTTTGAAGCTTCCCGTCGCCTGATCGGAGAGCGAGCGTATATGTACTCATCGGGGAAGCCACGGGACAGTGGTTCCTTCCTCCGGAACTTTTCACCGGTCGCATGCATTAAATTTTCCTAAATTAGCAACAGGTGGTGAGTTCTTTCCCAACATTCTCTCGCATGCCTTCCGACAGTCGCCGCTTCCCCGGAATCAAAATGCTAGACTGGACACTCAAATTTAATGTCCTGTAATATCAACTACATGTATTTTATTGTTCAATGCCTCAAAATACCATCAGCGAATGAATTACCCGAAGTATCTGATGCATTCTTTTGCATGTATTGTGAGCCATTAATTCTCATCGCAGTGGAAGTCGTCGCATCGACTTAACAATGCACTCTCAAGTGATCCTCAGCCTGCCAACTACTGCTTCCCGAGTTTCTCATAGTGCTCGTAGACCGCCTTCTCAAACAGCCCTTCCAGCTCGTTGACTCTCACATCTCCTACCGGCATAAGATTCGTGAAATACGCACCGCAGAGGCCGGCTGCCCTATCGATCCACCATATGAGATTCGGCATGCCGCCCCAAGACATAGTCCCAGCCTTTCTTCTACCGACTTCGTCCCTAGTGCCGATCTCTCCGGCGAGTCCGTGGTCCAGCACCTGATGGTCCATGTCGAACGAGTTACCAGCGGCTCGCCGGAACATGTCATTGTTCTTGATTAGATTGTTGATGTCGCGCTTAGACTCAGGTCCGAGTTGAGGTCGGAATAGCTCGTCTACGAATTCCTTGCCTAGGACGCGTCCGTCGTTCGCGCACAGGGTCTGTAGAACGCTCAGATAGCTTTCCGCGGATCCCCAGACCCCCGCTCCCCCAAACATGTCCTCCATATCGCCATATTGGTGGAGGTAGCCTTCCGTCGTGGGAACCAGCTTTCCGTTCTCATCCTTGAAGCTCATACCTATTTTGCGTGCCTTCATCTCCGGGTTTGCGTCGGGCGAGAAACTGAGGAACGGCGCGTTCAGCGGCCCCCAGATGTTGGAGCACAGGTACTCCTCTAGATTGAGCCCCGAGAGCCGTTCAACGAGCTTTCCCAACCAGTCTATGCCTCCGCCGTAGAACCAGCTCGTCCCAGGCTGGAAAGTAAGGGGTTCAGAATACTCGGCGATAACGGTCTTTGCGTGTGTCACAGGAAGACCTCTGAATTTCACCAGCTGCTGGAGCTTGGGGTGTGCCAGGTAAGCCAGCCCAGACGTATGGGTGAGGAGATGCCTTTGGTGAGATTTATGAGCGATATTCGGCTTAACTACAGAGGCGCAGCAACGGTCTTACCTTATAGTGATTGGGACCTGTCTTGCTTCGTACACGGGTTTCCCCTCATCGTCAAATCCTGCCAGAACTTGCAGCTCATTGAGCTCGGGGAGCACCTTCGCGACGTCTTCGTCCAGCCCAATGTGCCCTCGTTCGACTTGCTGCAATGCCGCAATCGACGTTATGAGCTTGCTGCAGGAGGCCAACCACATCACGCTATCTGTTGCGAGCGTCTCCCCATGGGCCGTCTTACCGAACGCTTTGGCGTATTTGAACTTGCCGGTGGCATCGGCAGCGACGAGGACTGCGCCTGGTATCTCGCCGGCTTGGCAGGCAGCCTCGAAGATGGGTTCGTGGGAGAATTCGGACATCTTGAACTAATTCAACACAACAGAAATGCTTCACAGTAGGGCGTGTATTGTAATGTGAGAAGGGACTGGTTGTTGATGAAACTTTCTTCTCTGTATGTTTCTATCAACACTTATATATATACCTAGGTATACACGGAAATCGGTGCCTAGTTGTACGGATCGGGATCCGATGGGAATAGTATCCATGAATCCCGCTGAAACACGGGTGGTGCACGAAAACACGTGAGTTCTTCACGGAGTTGAGACATTTGGCGAAGGACGATCCGTAGATCGAGGGTATTAACCATAAACGGAGGGTTTTAGGGGTCCGCAGCTATATATAAACTTGTAGTAATCTATCCGAATGGACCCATTCGCTCCTCATGGGCAAGATCCTTCGAGCATAGCTCAGCCGCACCCCGCATCTCAAAGCCCGGTGAAGATATTCACTCGGTCAATGTCTTAGACATTCAGTATTAGGTTTCAGGCATCCAACCTCGTTATTGGTGATGCAACTTTGTAATCTCTAATGAGCCACGTACATACATGCGCCACGGCGTGGACTCGTTTCCAATTGGCTCGAAAGGGGTGCTTTAGCCGCTAATCCGACTCGAGAAATGATACCAAAATCTAGAATCAATATCTCTTCCGAGTGCGATATTTTGCATATTCCCTCCAAGCCATAAGCACGATGTAGAGACAGTTCTGGGGTTCCGGTCATCCCAAAATCCTAGTGTAGTAGTAAAGATAGTATCCGCTATCGAATAGCCTATTGCTTGCACACCGATGCGCATTAGCTCCGTAACCACTCTTCCCGCCGGGATTAGAACCGGAATGAGAAGAGTCCTGTCCTGTGGGACACACCGGTACCAAAGGTAGCTTGATGACGAGATATGGGTACCAACCTATAACTACCTAACCTACCTTATTAAGGAACGTTGTGTTCTCTTTGACAAAGACCAGCAAGCTAGCGAGCTATTTTCCCCCTTAGATATCCGAATTTCAACATTCTCCCATTCATACAAATATCTTAAATCATTCCAACCCCCTTCAGCAGAGACGTAAGCTAGGCCGATGCCTCCCGTCCGTATATAGCTCTTTTGTACATCGATTCATGTTGTTAGCAATGCTAGCCCTAATCATCTGCTTAGTCCTAGCGTCAACTAGCAAGTCGTTTGCGATTTAGTCCAAAAATAGGGGCACATATTTCCAAAATCCTTATGTGAGAATCTGATAGAGGTTAAATTGAAGTTGTAGAAGCCGGTCAGGGGGTCACCAGCAAACGTCTGTGGCATTGCTAGTTGAAGCGAAGAGCACATCATACTACATTCTGACAATGAGGTTAGTCCGTAGCATACATAGTCTCACAAGTATCATCGCGATCCATAAATTCTCCATACTCAACTCATACCACACTAGCATAACGCTTAAAGTAGTAATTAATGAATGGTGCTGACATGACAAGTACCCTAGTAACAGCTAGACAACTTCAACTACAGCTATTAATTTATGCGTAATTCGACTCTTTTTTTCCTCCTCTTTTTTTTTTTTTTTTTTTTTTTTTTTTTTTTTTTTTTTTGCGGCGAGAGTAGGCCAAGATGTTCCGAGTAGAGTCTCTAACATCTAAACAGTCATCACTTTGATATTAGTCGCTAACGCTTGGGGCTCTCAGGTAATCGCGCTGGACCCCTAACAACAGAGATGGCTTTTGTTTCATGTTCCGCCGAAACCTCAAGACCAATGCGTATTTCTGCCCGATAAGCTCTTGCTATCTGATATTGATGTTACACATAGAACGTGGATGACGTATGTTGGTATCATCTCATCCCCTCCCCTTGATTGGCGGACAACTAGGTACATACAGCTCAGGTCTTAGCATCTATGAAGGCTTGCACCTGATTGGCTAGATTTATATACGGTATTTTGAATATCACTACATCTTACCTGTCTTCTAGAGGCGAACATACTATACTCAAGTTGTAGTTGTTTGCCAGCTAAGGGGGTACATTTGACATTAACTAGATACATAAAGGTACCTATACATTGAGACCTGGGAAAGTGTCGGCTCTAAAAAGACATCATGTGCTATCAATTTTGTCACATTGCATATGTATCAATACAGATTGAAGACCGACGCGTACATTATTGATCGGATCGTGACTAAGACATCAACAACGGATCCCGCAAAAGCGAGATAATGACAAGGCGGCTGCCCATTAGGGTTCCTTCAAAGTTGGGGCCTAGCCTTATGGAAGTTTAAAACGCCCGAGAAGGTCGCGTGAAGAAAAATCATTGATGCTGTATATCGGTTTTCTTAGCTATGGAAACCTAATTGTCGAATGGTAGAAAGCTGCATAATAGGTTATACGTGAGTTTCAACAATTAGGTGATGGACATTATTTCGCATTGTCTTGAAATGCATGTATATATTGGCTAGGTTCCGTACGAAGATAAAACTCTTTAAATTGATAGTTATAGATGTTCCTGTAGAATATCAATTTGGTAAAGAAAACAATACAATACCCTTCTCTGGAGGCATGACAATCAAATATATTTCTGCAGACTACTAGGCAATGTTTCGCCGAGTGCATATGATCATACGCAATGCACGGAACACCATTTGGAAGTGGTTGGTCAAATCTCAACACACATACGTAATGGACCATTGCATAATGCACGCAGAAAGGGGTTACATCAACCAATCGAGGTCCTTTATGCCGTGTGGCTTCTAGAAATTCCGTCAGCTCTGAAAGCGCCAGATACGTAAGGTGGCTTTATTTTTTATTTTTATTTTTTTTAATAAAGCGGTTGTGTTGGGTCTTTCACATGGGCACCCGTCCTTGAGCTTAATTTAGAAACCTTCATATATTGTTAGTAGACATTTTGATGAAGAGAATCCAAGAATCAACACAATGTGATGTACATAGATCAACTTGTGCTCATAAATGCCGGCGGTGATGTCACTTCGCTAAATTGCAGCGGAGGGATGAATGATGCAGTAGGAGTTAAAATTGTGATCATAGATCTTCCAGAGACAGCGCAGACATTCAATTTCATCTTGCAGTAATTTGTGCTACCCAGACTCGCTCGACGGCAATGCTGCCCCTGGGCGCAGCACACATATTATGTAGGTACATAATGTATGGGTGAGGCTGGGTGCGTGGTGCTTTTTGTTAGGCAAGTACGGGCAGATTAAGGCGGTGATGGACCCTAAAAGGCTCCAAAAAAGAACCCCTGAACTAACAAAAGAAATGGGCTGTTAGTGAGGGTTTCTAGCGCGGCACTACGCGGCATGCCACAAAGCTACCGCCCATCCATAGCACTAAAAGGCGGGAAGCTTGGCGCTGAAACGGTACAGTACAGGTGTTTTGGGGCCCGTGCGTTATGTAGCAATTGGATTTCAAGATCCGTTTCCACCAAGAAACTCCACAGATCCTAGTCACTTTAGTCAGTTCGTGCGAAGGGGGAAAAGGGAAACAAGTACAAACGACGGTGAATTTGACTACATCTCTCAATTCCACCTTTTCTTCACTTCGTTCCTGTGCACCTTTCTTTCTCGTGGTCTGCGATCATTATTCAGTACCCATAGTACTACCCGTCCGAGGCAAATACAACGACCGTCCGAGTCTGTCGCGTCGCGTTGTCTCTTTTATTCTGATTACCTCCTGAACCAATACATCGTCGCCAATACCTGTCACCTGTCACCTGTCACCTGCCACCCTAGACCTGATAGATGCTAAACCACCTCCCGCCACGACGACATCAAACTCGACAAGCACCTTGATCAAACCAATCTCCACGTCCATCAACCGACTGCTATCATGTCGGGCCCAGAGGAGCAGCAATTGTCCGATGCCGCTCCCCAGGTGAATGGATCGCCAGCCCCTTCGGACAAGGACACGGTACGTCCATTACCTTATCTTCACATCCGAGGCCCCTTGTCTACTCGTGATGGTTGGATTTAATTACATAAAGTCACTATATATAATCTAACATAATCCAATCGTATAAAGGACACATTCGAAGATGCTATTGATACGGGATCTGTGAGATCTCTAACGAACCGCAAGCTTTCACCTCGACCTAATAGCGGTGCTACGGATGGAACCTCTGAAGTACCAGGAAGCCCACCGCCCCAAGAGGAAAAGGAAAAGGAAGAGGAGAAAGAGAAACCAAATGGAGATATAGTAGAAGAAAAGGAGAATGGTGTGGAGGTTGAGGACGAGAATGACACAGTTGCGGAACTCAGTCCCCAATCCAAGCGCAACTCAAATGCGTCCTTGGATAACGTTGATCTAAGCGACGGAGCTGCAGAGCAGCCTCCGCCCCCTACAAAGAAAGGTTTGTGTCGTGGCTTTCGAGTCAGGAGGTTATTCTTGCTAATCGATATACAGAGGAGCCACCCGTAGTCGTCCAGAAGCAGCCATCTAAGAAGCTTTCCCTCAGCAATATTACCGCCTCACTACCTACAATGCCATGGTCTCCCACCCCTAACGCAGAATCCCCACCAAAGACAAGTCCGAATCCTACCAGCAATGCCGCTGCTCCACCCCCAGCTCCCGCCGCGGCTCCTGCGCCTCCACGGAAGAGCCCGTTCTCCTGGTTATCACGGAACTCTACGCATAAGGAGAAGGAGAAGGAGGTCACATCACCACCGGTCACAGCTGCTGCATCACCCCGAAGAAATACGGCAAGTTCGATAGCTACGTTAACCAGCAATCCGGAGATGATGCTTAGCAAACTCGAGGAGGAGAACGAAGAGGGGGGTGGGCCTCGCCTGTCAAGGAACAGCTTGAAGGATAGGTTCAAGATGGTTCGACTGCGAGAGGAGGCTGGGATATCTCTTACCCCTGGCGAGGAGGATAAGCTGGAAGGGGCAACTCTGGGGCTCGCGAGCCCGACTGGCGAGACTAGTTTAGATGGAGCCGTTGCAGCGCAACCTCCGCCATCTCCTTTACCACCAAACGCGGACACTAACCTGGCCCCTGGTACCGTCTCAGGAGTGTCTGCAGGGCCTTCGACAATCAACGATTCTCAGGTTGATTGGGATCTGTGGCAATCTGTGGTATACGAAGGTCCAGCCGCTGTTGCAAGGACTAACCCGGAGGAGCTTAACAGGGCGATTGCTACGGGCATTCCTAATGTGATCCGCGGTGTAGTCTGGCAGGTGCTTGCCCAGAGTAAGAATGAAGACCTTGAGAAAGTGTACAAGGATCTGGTGGCTCGTGGCTCAGAGAAGGACAAAGACCGGAACAGCAATAGTACGATCAGCGTTTCGAGCAACGGCAACATGAGCTCCGAGAAAGAGCCCACCGCTTCTTCAGCTTCCTCGGTACATTCAGAAGTGTCCGGAGGCAGTGGCAAGAAAACTTCACCCACGCCAGCGGAGCCATCCGAAGCGGCTCTGAAGGCCCAGGCCTTAGCTGCGGCGGAGAGGAAAAAGAAGGAGAAGGAAGATGCGGCAGCCCTGCAGAGACTTGAGAAAACTATCAAGAGAGATCTCGGAGCGCGGACAAGCTTCTCCAAATACGCTGCGGCTGCAGGCTTGCAAGACGGCCTATTTGGCGTTTGTAAAGCTTATGCCCTCTTCGATGAGGCAGTCGGATATGCACAAGGGATGAATTTCCTGATTATGCCACTGCTCTTCAACATGCCGGAGGAAGAAGCCTTTTGTCTCCTGGTCAAGTTGATGAATCAGTACAAGCTACGCGACCTGTTTATCCAGGACATGCCAGGTTTGCATATGCATCTGTACCAGTTTGAGCGCTTACTGGAAGATCTTGAGCCCGCTTTATATTGCCATTTACACCGTCGCGGTATATCTCCCCATTTATATGCGACCCAATGGTTCCTTACTCTCTTCGCATATCGATTCCCCCTTCAACTCGTCCTAAGAATCTACGACCTCATCCTTTCAGAAGGGTTATCAGCGATACTCAAGTTTGGCATTGTCCTAATGCAAAAGAACGCAACGACACTGCTCGGTATGTCGGACATGGGACAATTAACAACCTTCCTTAGAGACAAGGTGTTCGATGTATATATCGATCAATCCCCCAGTGCCGGTAGCATCCTCGAGAACGGCTTCTTTGGTAGCAGTTCTTCGAGCATTGATAAGGAAGTCTATCGAGCAGACCAATTAGTTCGGGACGCTTGCGAGGTGAAGATCACACCTGAACTCCTCAAAGCTTACACGACCGAATGGGAAGAGAAAACACGCGCTGAGAAGGAGCGAGAAAAGGAACTTGAACAGCTCAAGACCGCAAATATGAGCTATGCCATCAAGGTCAGAAAACTTGAAGAGCGACTCGAAGCAAGCGATCGTGAACAGGCAACTATAACGACAGACCTAGTTCACACCAAGATCGAAAATGAGGAACTCAAAGACAAGAACGAGAGCTTGAGTGGCCAGGTCAAGGAACTTCGTAACGTCATCGAAAAGCAGCCTGAGGAGATAGAGGCAGTCTGGAAGCTCGAGCGTGAGGACCTAATGAAGCGAAATGAGAAGGTCCACGAAGAGAATAGGCGGTTAGAGAAGGAGCTGCAGGAACTGGAAGAGGAACTTGTTCAGACGAAGATGCGGTATGCTGAGGTATGTTATAAACGCCAACTCTAGGTAATCCCGCTCGGACACATTAACTAACAACCAACAGATAAACTCTCAACACGAGACCCTTCAAAGGAAATGGGCTGAACTCAAGCGCCAGTTTGCCTGAGCTACACCGCTCCTTGATCCCGCTCTCATGAATACCCCCAATTAAGCCACATTCATATTCTTGTACAAACTAAATCCTACAATTATTGTAGTCGCACATCCACGAGGAGGTAAGGGAGCAGGCCGAAATAGCAATCATCCATTGGGACCATATCCTATACGCCATGCTAGGGTATCCACAAAGTCAGGTTTTATTTTTTGGACCCGTCTCCCTCCAGTCGAGAGGAAGACCTGCTAGTCGCCCAGGGAGGCTCTAGTTTTTGTCCCTTGGGGCTCAAATGGGCTGGTGGCTGCTGGGGCTTAGTCCGCAGCCGGGAGAGAAATATTTTTGTTTGGCCTCTCGGTTCGTTTCCTGGTAATGGGTTTTTACTACTACTACATCCGAGGCAGGCGTGCTTGCTCGATTCTAGAAGGGAGAAACAGAGAGGGAGATACACACACAGATAGTGGAAGACCGGGAAATCACCCCGTCGGTGAGGAGGAGGAGGAGGAGGCTGCATAAGGCATGCAAGCATGCATAGGGGGAGGGGTCCAACCAACCATCATCATCATCATCGTCATCGTAGGAAGAGAGAAAATATTAGTTGCGCGTTTACGCGAATGCGAGTAAAATTCAAAGGCTGAAAGAAGCAGACCCGGAGTGGAGTGGAATGGAATGGGATGGCATGAACATTGCATAGAATCAGAACTAGGAAGTTCGATTATTGATCGATCAATGAATACCAGATTCTGTCATGAACATAGTTGCTGTATTCCGTGTTGCTGCTGACATATTGGGTCTGGCGGTGCTTATTGATTGTGCCTGAAGTGAATAGAGTGAGTAGAATAGCATCCCTAGAATGCCATCATGCCGATATGATGGGCAAATAGACTAGATCTTAGACTTAAGAGTAGCTACACGTGAGTCGGTCGAGAGATGCAAGGCACACCATAGGGTCCCATTGATCGGCGTAGTATATTCCAGTTATGAGAATTTTACCTTAGGAACCATCTCGGACTAGATTACTAATAATACTTGGTCATGTGCACATAAGGCGGCTGAGACTTGGACATGTTCCTGGCAGATCAGTAATATACCTCAGATACAACACTTCATATAGATCTTTCCTAGGAAGCACACGACTGAAAGTGGTCTACTATTTAGGTGAGGGACAGCTGGGCAAATTTTAGTCACGGCTACAAATTCAAGTTACGATGGGAGACAATTCATGCATTCAGAGGCACTGCAATGCTCTTTGTTGATGTTTTATTCATCAGAACCTAGTAGACGTGAATCCCATTCCGTGCCGTAGATGAGCAGAATCCATAAACACCGGTGCCATTGCGCGTGGTATTTTTTTGCAGTGACCTCAAAACCTAATGCTCCTTTGCCACCACCACTACATTCATCCTCCCCAATACGCCCGCCTACTTGTGTAGCTTGCGCTGGTAGAAAGCCAGCTCCTCTCCCTCGAGGATGTATCCGTCGCAGCGACCGCTCTGGCCAGGTCGGCTGGCAATAACAGCGTACAGACGACCGGCTTCGAACTGCTTCTCCAGGGCGCTCTCGACCTTGCCGTGGGCGGCGTATCGGGCGGCCTGCTTCTTCTCGACGGCCTTGCTCTTCTTCACGGGCTCCTCCTCTTTGCCGGACTTCTGCTGGCGTCTGCGGCCGAGGGGCTGGCCGTAGTGGGACTCGTACCATTGACGGAAGGGGGCGGCATCAATCTGGACGACGGCGGACTTGGTCAGGGTGTTGGTTCGGACCAGCTCGTTGTTGGAGGGGTGGTAGGCGACGACGATAACACGGGTCTTGCGGGTGCAGCCCTCGGAGGCCCAGGCGAAGTTACCGGAGTCGAGACGAAGAGCACGGTACTTGTGGTTGCCGCCGCGGGTGCGGACGGTGTGGATTCGCTTGGGGCCAATTCGGGTGTTGGCCTCCTGTCGGCCGGCCTCGAAAGCGCGCTTCTTCCCTGGTGAGGAGGTCAGAACGTATGATCATTGGAACCCAATGACTGCATACGGGCTTTCGATATATAGATATTTGGGAGGGAGGTGTATCTCAAGGACACGAATGCGGTAGGTCACGTACGGTAGAAAGCGCGCTTGGCACCAGAGGCGGAGCGCTTGTGGCGAGAGTCGCGAGAGATACCCATGATTGCGGTTTCTGGTTGAAGGATTGTATGGTTAGCCTGAGATTACTCGAGGTAAAAAGTAGAAAGGCTGATCAAGAAAATTCGGTGATGGGACGTTGGGAATTTTCGCGGCAATGATTGAGATAGATCAAGTCATTGTAATCCTATCGAAGATCGAGTCCCAAGCTCATGTAGCAATAGCATACATACCTGACTAAATCAGTTGGCAATCGACGAGGGAATTGGCGGTTGGTGTTGAAGCGCTCGAAGTTTTGTTCGCGAGAATGGGAAAGTAGGAGGAGGCTCACGAAATTCAGTCAAAGTGAATTTGCAAGTTTAGTGTGGGCTCGCCAAAATTTCGGCGGGGAGGTACGGCGGTACCTAGGGTTTATCTTGATGGTCCGTGCGTCGCACCTATCACAGAAAGGTCGATGCAAAGTGGGTAAAGAGACCCAGTATTCACGTGCCCTCTAATATGAACTACGTCGAGTGGAAGTAAAGACTTGGTTACAGAGATAGATGAGCTTTGATTCATTCTGTTGTACACAGAAGAGGAAACTACCTATGTAGTTTTAAGGAATTATAATGACAAAAGCCGAAAAAAGAACCCCGCGAAACCTGCATACAAAGTCTGAATACTGCTCAGGTCTTATGCTTATGAACGACCATGACTTAAGGAGAGGAACAGAAAGCCAAAGATGTTGCTGATAGCCTCAGCTGCTGGCATTGCCCGCGCGAAGGGCTGGACTCCCGGGCTCTTCAGATCGAATACTCGTCCTTGTGAATGCTGTAGAGGAGGCCGACAGTGATAGGATTGACATCTCTGATCTCGGCTCGCTCTTGCAAGTTCGACATTTCCGACGGCGGCACGCCCGAGCGAGGCGGGGGAAGACGTCCTGGTTACTTTGCGTAGTCCTCGGGACTAGGCCAGCCGGCGGTGTTGGAGTGTTCACACCAGATGGTGTGACCACCATTCACGGTGGTTAGGTTGTGGTGAGCGATGCGGGCTAGCTTCTCGGAAATTCGGACGGGCTCACGTTGATGTCTGCGGATCTGACTCTCGACTCTATCGAGTCTGTCAGTCTGCGCGAAGTCTCGCTGGCGATCCAGCGTTCTCTTCAGAACGGCGCGCCGCTTGGCTGCAGCCATCTGGTCCTTCAGACTAACGTACTCCTCGTACGTTCGAGGCACGAATGGGGACCAATACAAGCCGTTCTGAAGCATGTTATACTTGATCTGCTCCCAGTGACGTCGATCCTCCTCTGCCAGGGTATTGTGTTGCTGCATTTGGGACCAGCCGGGATTCAAGTCGCGAGTGTAAGAGTGTCGAGAGCTGCCACCGCCCGAAGGCTGGCCGGGCGTAAAGGTATTCATACTGCGCGGCATACTGGGTGCAAAGCCATTGAAGCCGTTCATACCGCCAGGCTGACTGGGCGCAAAGCCATTGGTACTGCGAGGCACTCCTCCAACGTCGTACCATTCCCCGAACTTTGCCGATGCCAGCTCAGGGTTGTTACTGCCATAATTACCGAAGCGCTGGCGACGACTGCGTCTGGGATACTGTCTCGGAACATGACGACCTCTTGTCGCTGCATCATTCACGGGGAACACCTGGTTGTCATGACGAGTCAGCAATCAACAAGATTTAAGGGATTTTCTTCAACTACTGACCAGCGCGCCATTCCGAAGGAGGTTCGCCTTATTCGTGTCGTAAACGATGATGCCGTCCTCGTCGGTAATGGGAGGGGGTCCGCTCGAGATGTTTCGCCGGGCTGCATTCAGGGCAACTATTGAGTACGACGGCGCAGCACTCCGGTTAGCCCTCGGCTCAAAGGGCGCGGAGGCTGGATTAAGTGGTTTCGAATGCATTGTCCAAGCCTTGAGGGAAGCGAGATACTAGTCGATGGTGTGTGTGTTGAGGGAAGCAGGATGCACTCGGAACTTTCGTGGAGCAGGGTGTGTGTGGATGTTGTGTGGGTTAAGGTAAAGCCTGGAAGCAGGCGAGAGACTGAGTTTCTGTTGGACAGCTTACTTACGTGACAGGCCCGGGAGACGTTTTTGGTTGTGGAGGAGTCGTCGAGTTGCCACCGAAGTGAACAGCACTTGTCGTCGTCGTCGATCTTTCACCTCGGGACGTCAATCTCGTTCACCTCACTCCCCGTGGTAGCCAGCGTTCTTCCAGTAGCCTACTTTGTGGAAGCTGCAGAGATGGACTAAGGGGCAGCCTGGTTGAAGGGAAAAGAAGTTGGCTGAAGAATGAAGAAGGGAAAGGTGATGCTTGGACCGTCCGGGGCAGAAAGTGCAAAAGAAATCACGAGTCCCGGCCTTGACTTTGTTACCATGGCGAGTTGCTTGCGAATAATGCACTCGATTTCGGCTGCGCACTAGTACAGCAGCCCCATAAAGCACATCCCGGGTTGTTTCCCAACGTTCGTGGGGAGTCAGACCTGGCATTTGTGAGTTTTTGACAGCATGTCATCTGTCACACTGCCGGTTTGCTCAAGTTCCAGTGCCCCCTTGTCGTCTAGACGTGCTTGCAATGTCCTGCAGTACCCCAGCCATCTTATATCTGTATCTAGGTACGGCTATCTTCCTTAGGACAGAAATACCCCATCCAGACGATAGTATAATATATAATTATACTCTGACAGTAAGCGGTTTGCTATCAGTCGAGTTGGAGCGACCTATGCTATCCTGGTGACTCTCAACGACTTACGCATCTAGTATGTTTGATATGAGTCTGGATGAGTTCTTCATGAAGAGAGAATAGGGATATAATGTCACTTTCCTTTCCCATTCTGTAAATATTCTTCCACTTTATACTGAGGGGATTCAGGGGTGGCTGATACAACATTAGTAGTACGGAAAACCACCCCTTCTTTTGGCTATGAAGTCTGTCCAGAAGCGCATCTGGAACTGACTAGATTTGCCTCATGGGCCCCCCTTTATGTTATAAGCCATTGCCATGTTCGAAGTTAGACAATGGGACAACAGAAGTTGCTTTCGAGGACTCGTCCATTGTCATCCTGCTGATCCGATAAATACATAATGTGGCATTATGCGCTTATCAAGTCTTCCCCGACATGTCGGCACGCGCTTGCCTGAAACGGAGCTTGAGTACGATCCCGGCCAAATGATTGGATAGGTGGCTGCCAGCTTCGCGCTATGAGCACATCATCTGGAAGCCTGTGATAAGATAAGACTTAGCCCTGGCAACCTGGCCGTGGCTTCCGTTGACTCTGAGCACGTCAGAGTGTGAAATGACCTAGACTCTTCAGCCACGACCTGGCATTGTCCTACACGGAAGGAGATGGGAAAGTCCATTCTCCGTTCGCTCCTTTACCCCCTCTCATAGAGAAAGCTAAAAATTCCAACACAATTCATCTTCCACGGCCCACGGCCCACAGCCCACGGCAGTCGAACTGCCTCTCCTGCCGCGACCATGACGACACCGTCCAACTCCGACCAGTCCCTCGCGCCTCTCCTACGCACTCCTTCATCCTCGACATTAGGCTCGCCAAGCTCGCAAACCTCTATTAGCGATGCATCAGATCCGAAACTCAGACAGAAGAGACGTGCATTACGCGCCGTTGCCTTCGTTGTATCCATTATTGCTGCTCTCTGCGCCGGATCCATCACCGTCTTCTCGCTCTACGGCCACTTATTCCAGTCCCGGCTACATTACACGCAGTTCCAGATCAATGGCATTGCCAGTGCTATGAGCCTCTCCATGTACATACCAGTCCCGGTAATTGGATACATGTGTGATCGAGTAGGACCTGGCCCGCTCTCTTTTTTAGCCTCAGTACTGCTCGGAGGTGGCTATGGGTTAGCGGCCGGCTTATATCAGAAGGGCCTAGCAGAAGTCGGCGAGGGTGGAAAGAATGGCAGGACCACGTTTCCCCCTATGATCTTCGCCTTTGTGGCTATTGGTGTCGGTACATCATGCATGTACTTGGGCGCCATCACCACTTGTGCAAAGAACTTTGGTAAAAGCAAATATCGGGGCTTAATGATGGTCGCCCCTATTGCATCATTCGGGCTTGGTGGGATGGTCCTCAGTCAGATTGGCAGTCGAATTCTCTACGAGATACAACCGGACGGAGCAAAAGGGGATGTGAATGTTTTCCATTTCTTCCTGTTCCTCTGCGTTATTCTAGCTATCCTCGGACTTATCGGTACCTTCACATTACGCATTGTCGACGAAGACGACCTCATCGATGGAGCCGTGGAAGAACTTGAGAGGAGCGGACTTCTCGAAGGAAGTGAGATCTTCCGCCGGCGAGCCAATCGAGATTACGGCGCCATCGATGCTGTCGATGATGACGCTGGAGCCATGGACCCAGCCAGGGACGATGACGACGAAGATGACAATGCCAAGTTGAAAAAGACATGGCTCCTCAACGCCGAGACCAGAAGGTTCCTGACAGACCATACAATGTGGTGGTTTGCTGTTGGCTTCTGGCTTATCATTGGACCGGGCGAGGCATTTATCAACAATCTCGGTACCGTCATTGGAACTTTGTATTCTCCGAGTACTAGGACAAATGAAACTACGGCTGCAACTCATGTTTCCATCATGGCTACCGTGAGCACCGTTGCTCGTCTATTAGCGGCGTCTCTAAGCGACTTGCTGTCTCCTAGTCCCCATAGTCAACACATCCAAACCGGATTTCCGACCTCCCTTCCCCAACTGAGGCAGAAACTCTCAGTATCACGCATAGTTCTATTCATCGCTGCTGCTATTATTATGTCCATCGGGACGCTTGTTCAGGCATCTGGCGTAGTCCAGGAGCATGGAGAACGATTCTGGATTGTATCCGGCTCTATTGGCGCAGGGTACGGCGCAGTATTCAGCTTAACACCTATTATCATCACAATGATCTGGGGTGTTGAGAACTTCGGTACCAACTTCGGCATTGTTGCACTCTCGCCGGCGCTAGGTTCCACGATGTGGGGTCTCATCTACTCAGCTGTCTACCAAGTGGGCGCTAGAGATTCACCTTCGTTAGCAGAAGGGGCTGACGACGACGTATTCTGCTTTGGCAAGCAATGTTACTCCTCTACGTTCTGGGCTATGACGATCTGCATTTGGATCGGATCAGCTATGGTCCTTTGGGCCTGGAAAGGCCGAGATGGCTGGTCTAAGAGAGGTATTGTGATTTAGAGTCGTATATACACGGGAAATGTGTATAGAAACAGGATAGTACTTACACGTATCATTTTTATTAAACTAGAAGCGAATTTGGTTCTTGGGTAGGGTATTTCACATGTGCTGGGTTCTCGGTTTGTTTTGCATTAGGTTCTACACATTAAGACTCAAGCCTTGCCATATGAAGGGTTCTATAAGCAACGTGGGACAACTTAAACCCCCCGGTGGCCAAATCGGTACAGCATGGATGCGATTCATGCGCGAAACAAGGCCCAGGTTACCTTGATTTCCCTCTTGCCACCATCTATTAGCTATACCGAGATTCGGGAATAGAGAAATAAAATGCATGTTCGACCTCCTGAATAGAAGTCTTGCCTAGCTAGCCTATATGACGAAATGGGGAAAGATCTAGGTTATATCTTCCCCCATGATTACATTAAGTAAATCTGGGGAAATAGATGTATCTGTCATCTTCAACAGCTCCGAAGCTTTAAAACTGTATTCATTTAAGAACTTTGTCTTCAACTGAGCATCTCCCTACACCCTCAACATTCCAAGCATTCTAGGTACTACACATTGTCTTTCTCCGTGTCTCACGTCTAATGAGATGGTCACAAGTAAATATCCCCTTCACCTTGGAATACCCAGCTAACCCAGAATGTACACCTTCCTTCTTTGGACTCAGATCGACAAACGGGCGAACCAGAGCCCCGCACTTCGCATGACTGACTGGTCGGTCACATATTAATACATATCATGATGCTACGGTATCGCGTCACACAAGACAAGCGTCTACGTATGCCAATAGCCGGACGATTACTCCGGCCGCCCACCCTTCTAGGTACGCCGTAGAGTCAAGCTAGCAACGTTGCGTTCGCTCTACATACTACAGCATTTTGATGAAGCATGAAGAACGGGGGTTGAACAAGCGAGCGGAGGCGGAGCACGCGGGTTGGGCGGGTTCAGCATTCTTGTCTCTCCTCCCCCGCCTGCCACCCTATCACGTCCCGAGGAAGCCCTACCAACTGCAAGGGGCGCGGCAGGAATACGAGCTTGGCAATGTCGATCCCGCTCATCTGCCGACCTACCGGCTCCAGCATGATCAAAGATCTCAAAACAATTCCGATCTTCCCACCATATACACACTTACACACTTACTTAATACGGAGTTATTTTCACAACTGAGAGCGGATGGAACGTTCGAGGGGACCCCGGGTAAACGATCTTCGATTCGGTCATGAACTCTTGTCGCTGTTCCCTCTTGGGCGGCGCTACTGCTGGCTGTCTCGGTCTGGGATACGAGGCCGCGTTAATGCCTGAATGGGACGTGGGATGCTGCGGTAGGCATGTAGGGAGTGTAGAGAGGTAAAGTAAATTATGTCAAGGGACAAGGTCATTGAATGGTCGCGATGAATTCCAGACGGCCTGGGCCTGGTCCGTTGGAGACGCAGAAGCCGAGTACCCCACAAGGACCCCTATTCACTATAGCTCCCAATATCAAAGATCATGCAGCGTAAGTGGCAAGCCGTTGCAAAGACCATCGTGCGTAGGTATATATAGACGAGGCCCTCCCGGGAACGCATCCTCCAGATCGACCTCCAGCGTTCTAGCCTTCCAACCTCACAAAGTCATTCGTTTGAATCACTACCACTCAAGGTCTAATTCCTAGTAGTAATAATCCATAATACTATACCTATACTCATCTACTATACCTACACTCCAAAATGCAGCTCCCAACCACACTCATCGCGCTCCTCTCCGCCACCACCACCACCCTCGCAGCGCCTCTCTCCATGGCCGCCCCCAACGCAGCAGAATGGACGATCGAGGCGCTATCGCGCACATGCGACGACGCGGACACGAGCTGCGTGTGGACGTTCGGGATAAACACGGGGGATGCCGGGGTCAACGCCACGCACGTCGCGAACTACACGGTCAACGCGACGTCGTCGGCGCCCGCGAGCCGCGCCATCGGCGGGCCCCAGCAGTTCGGCAATTACACGGTCACGAGCACGTGGAGCGGGCAGTTCGGCGAGGGAGAGGGGTTCACCACGCTGTCGGTTATTGATTATCCGAAGGGGCTGATTGTGTATCCTGCTGTGAGTAACGCCTCTCTATTTGATATCTCAAACCTTGATCAAGATCTTGCTTTCATGTATATGAGCCGGAGGGCCTCAATGATGTGACGTATGCAATTTTTATAAAGCGTGGATGAAGTTGCTAACTCTTGTGTCCTACAGTACAAGGATACGCAGTTGCCGAACGGACAGGTCGTCAAGCCGGACCAGAGTTACCCTGTTCAGAACCTGCCTTAGAAAGAGGATGGAGAGGGGTTTCTAATAATATGAGAGATGATTGGGAAATATACCTATGAAATGGCGCCTCGCTGGGAAAGTAACATAGTAATACTGATCTGATCGTAATATACGAGAACACGAGATCTAGGAGATGGACTTATGCTGAATATATAAACAACCCGACAATGCGATTAATATTAGCAATACGTTAAATATCATCACTACCAGCCAAGTTCATGTTAGCTTATGTGTCCCCTTATTTGTATGTGTATGATACATGGAGATTTACGCCACTAAATGAAAAGAAGACGTTTACAGTTACTTAACGAAGTAATTCTGAGCGATTGACTTATATAAATCGAGGGTATTGTTTTGTAAATTTATTCTTCCAGTTCGAAAGCATACGTTAGGCAGAGAAGCTCAATGCAAGTAATCCACGAATGCTTTTAATGCAAAAAACCAAATCTGAACGCCGACCTATGCCTCACCCTTCAACTCTTCCTCTACTTGCTTCTTAACGAGATCTCTAACTGTTTTCCAGTCGTTATTTACCTCTGTGACTCTCTTCTCCTTCGTCTCTAAGCCTTGGAACTCCGGCGGGAGCACCTTCTCCTCGAAGTTAAATCCGGGTTCGTCTTTCAATGCTAGTTCAACTGCGCCAGCAAATTTGGCCGGGTGTGCAGTTGAAAGCGAGATGTGTGGTACTTTGGAACGTTCCATTGACCGTAGCGCGGCGGCCACGCCAATTGCCGAGTGAGGATCCAGGACGTATCCGATTTTCTTGAAGTAACTCTTAATTGTATCGATCGTCTGTGAATCGCTCACCCTTTCGCTTTCGAAGTCGCGCTTGGCACTTGAGTGCACATCCTGGTAGACTGGACCGAAACCACCGCTCGACTTCAGTTGCTTCATCCAGGCGGCGACCTCTTGACCAGCTTGCCTTCTATTCCATTCATCATCCATACCAGCCACAGCAGCAAACTCATGGGCTAGGAACCAGAGTAATCGTTCGAAGTTACTCGAGACGAGAATATCCATTGCAGGGCTCAGTGTCTCCTTGACGCCATCCTCGTGGGCTTTAGCACCGTCGACCGCCAATCCTCCCTGCGCCTCAGGACCACGAGCAGGTTTCTTCTCATATCTTCCGGTCTTCCAGAATCGGTCAAGTATGTCGTTCTCATTTGTGGCAACAACCAATTTCTCCACGGGAAGACCCATCCTGTGCGCAAAGTAGCCGGCTAAGATGTCGCCGAAATTACCACTGGGCACAACATAGCGAACCTTGTCACCGAGAGTCACACCGGATTCCTTGACAAGCGAGAAGTAAGAATAGAAGTAGTAGACAATCTGGGCGAGAATTCTAGCCCAGTTGATGGAGTTGACGGCTCCGAGGTTAAGAGTCGAGTTGATATCGGGATCGGCGAACAAAGCCTTCACAATGTCCTGGCAGTCGTCGAAGGTGCCATTGACTGCCAAGTTGTGCACATTGGCGTCTAATACTGTGGTCATCTGTGCCTCCTGGATTGGACTGACTCTTCCCTTAGGATGTAATATGAACACCGATACATCCTTCTTTCCACGCAGTCCGTAGATAGCTGCTGACCCGGTGTCGCCACTTGTGGCACCAACCACGGTGAGATGGTGGCGGTCAGTGCCTGTCTTTCCCACGTTCTTTCGTACTAGGAAGTACTCGAATAGGTTCCCGAGGAACTGTAGAGCAACATCCTTGAATGCGAATGTAGGGCCGTGGAAAAGTTCCAGCAAGTATAAGTTGTCGTGAAGATGCCGTAACGGGGTGGTTTCAGGGTGGCGGAAGGTTGAGTAGCTTCTGTCAATGATTCCCTTCAGATCGTCACGGGGGATCTCGGATGGCGCAATGTACAAGGATAGAACCTCAAGGGCAAGGTCGGGGAAGGATAAGTCTTTCCAGCTCTGCCAATTGCTTGCCGAAGGGATTTCTTCCGGGATGTAGAGTCCGCCATCAGAAGCAAGACCCTTTAGAACGACTTCCTCGAAGGAAAACTAGAGAGAGTATCAGTACGAATAATTGCCAAGAGTTACACTACCATAATCCTTACGTCGTAGTCGTCTCCTCTGGTGCTCAGATACCTCTGGGAGGCGTTACGAGCCTCCGAGGAGCTAGAGGATTCAGTCTGGCCATTGATTCCGTCCGACATGGTGGTGGTAGGGGTCGAGGACAACGGCTACGAAGTCTAGCGATCTCCAAGTCCCTTAAAGGGTGCGTCAGACCTGGAGATGACGAAGAAAATAAAAAAATTATGTCGAGCGAGTTCGGCTGGTAGTTGATTTCTACCCCGCGCTAGCCGGATCTGGATAGACGAGCTGTGTTTGGAAAGAGGGGGGGACGGTGGGGTATCATTTGCCTGCCGTCAATGGAACCAGACAGCAAGTGCAGCTGAACAATACAGGGGAAGGCTCGGGGGTTTAGGGGGTAGTAGCGAATAATTCGATTGGTCGAACCCCAGCAATTTGTTTTCTTTTCTTAGCATCCAGCGATTTTCCAAGTTCTACGTTGAATAGGACGTTGACCGTATTTTCGGAGAGGTTAATCCCATCGCCTCTTTTGGTGTTGTATTGCGGTCAATCATGACGGCAACTGGATGTTCTAAATGAAGGGCCATCGGTTACCGAAGTTTGTTCTAAAAATTCCTATATTGCGTGGAGAGCCTTGTAAGTCGGACTGTTATTGCCGTCATACTACCGCCCAACTATGTATGTCACACCCCAGGTACCTTTAGCTGGAGGGTTTTTCCTTTGTACCTTATGCTTGGTACGACTACGGATCTATAATGAAATATTCGTTATTATCAATCTACTCTAGGCTTAATTACCATATTTCCTTTGCTATTTGGCCAGAGATGATGAAAAGCAGAAGCGGTTGCTTGAGTCGAGGGTACATAGGTACTTCATACTGCAAGAAGGGACTCAAGCAAAGTCTTGGCAATCATACCTGGGAATGTGGAGCCCCGTATTAGCCGTTGTTGGACTAGCAGACTAGGTAGCGCCTTCGATATCTCCGGCTTGGTCAGCAGTCAAGCAGTTATTACACGGTGCAACGCTTGCCGTCACTCTGTGCTTCCCTTTCATCTCATACTTGTATGCACAGCTCATCCTTTGACGTCAAATTGTCCACTGCATGGCTTGATACGGTGTACCGTCATCTCCAGGGAGACGCCTGCCTTCCAAGGCAAACACTAGCCGCTATTCACTCGCAGCCTGTCACATTCCGCCACCGACCACATCTACTATGATGGCTCCGGATAGAGGAAGTGTTGAGGATCCGCCTCCCCCGTATCCACCCGAGGCCGAAGAGGAAGCCGAACGCGATGTTAAGTATCTCCCGGAAGGCCGACATTTCACGCTTCGAGGTGTCGCCGCCGGTCTGCTTGTCGGCCTGATGTGAGTGGCATCTTCAGTAGTGTTGTGATCCTTCCCATCGCTATAGAAGTCCTAACTCCTAAGATAAAATAAACCTCCTTTTTAATACTGGATTTGTTTAGAAGTAACGATTACTAACTATAGATGCCGTAGAATATGCTTTAGCAACATGTACTTTGGGTTGCAGACGGGGTGGATTTCCATGATGACGATGCCTTCTAGCCTTCTGGGTTTCGGTATCTTTAAGGCCCTATCGCGTCATCTAAGCTTCCCATTTTCCCCTGTAGAAAATGTACTTGTCCAATCTGTAGCGGGCGGAATGGCGATCATGCCGCTTGGCTGTGGATTCGTAGGCGTGGTAAGTGGCGGTTGTCTCATCGAGAAGGACCAAGTAATTAATCTATTCGAGTTCAGATCCCAGCTATGGAATATCTGCTGAAGCCGTCAGAGCAAGGTCCAATACATCTGAGCATGTGGAAGCTCATCATATGGTCCTTGGGGCTTTGTTATTTTGGCGTAGTCTTTGCCGTCCCATTGTAAGTCTTGAATACCTTCATACTCGAATAGTATTAACACCCCCCAGGCGACGCCAAGTCATCATTAGAGAGCAGCTGAAGTTTCCAAGTGGATTCAGTACCGCAGTTCTTATCGGCGTACTTCATGGTAAAGGTCATACTCAAAATGGTCCCGCACTGGATACATCAAAGGCCGCAACATTCGGCAGCCTGGCGCTCGAGAATCGACCACTTGTGTTAACCGAAACTGCCAATGACGAAGAGGACGTAGCCGATCCAGCCGACGAATCTTCAGAAATTGAGACGGAGAAGAAGTATAGTTGGAGTTCTAATATCCGGCTGCTTCTGATCACGTTTGGAATCTCCGGCTTTTATACTCTCTGCACCTATTTCTTTCCCATACTTCGTAATCTCCCCATTTTCGGGACTGTGGCAGCAGATACTTGGCTCTGGACTTTGAACCCAAGTTTGGCATACGTCGGCCAAGGTATCATCATGGGTCCCTCTACGACTATACATATGCTCCTTGGAGCTATTGTTGGCTGGGGGATTCTGTCACCGCTTGCAAAGTATCGAGGGTGGGCCCCAGGGTCAATCGATGACTGGGAAAGCGGCAGTAAGGGCTGGATTGTCTGGACATCTCTTGCTATTATGCTAGCAGATGCTGTCGTTAGTTTGAGTTATATCGCCTTCAAACCTCTTGTCACGCACGGCCCATCTTTCGTCGCGACTTTTAAACGACGGTTCCAACACGGTGGATTCAAGGGCCTATTAGTTCGCCAACGCAACGATTATATTGCCGTCCGGGCTAGCGAAGACGATTCGAGACCGTCGATCGCAACGAGAAGCTCAGTGGATGCTGATAATGTGCCTAATCTTCCCAGCCCTGGTGTCGAGCGTAGGAATCCCTTTGACTCCCAGCCTGCTGAGTCTCAGAGAGTTTGGGATGAGGACGATGCCCCTCCCGAGCAATTAGTTGGGAGCAAGACTGTTAGCATTGGTCTCGTGCTATCGGTTCTCTTTTGCATTGCCAGCATCCATATCACATTCGGCGACTTGGTTCCTCTATATGCAACCGTTATTGCTGTTTTTATGGCCATGATATTAAGCATTATGGGAGTACGAGCACTCGGGGAGACGGACCTCAACCCGGTTTCTGGAATTAGCAAACTAGCGCAACTGTTCTTCGCCCTTATTATCCCCCAATCTCACAAATCGAGCGTCCTCATTAACTTGGTGGCTGGAGCTGTATCAGAAGCTGGTGCATTGCAAGCTGGCGACCTTATGCAAGATCTGAAGACTGGTCACTTACTAGGAGCCTCACCCAAGGCCCAATTCTGGGGCCAGATTATCGGCGCAACTGTGGGTGCCTTTGTTAGCGCACTAATATATAGGTTGTACACTGCTGTTTATGAAGTCCCCGGCGATCTGTTCCAGGTACCAACTGGTTTTGTGTGGATCTTCACGGCAAGATTGGTCACTGGTAAAGGGTTACCATACATGGCAAGGGAATTCGCTATCGGGGGTGCCGTCATCTTTGCTGCCTTTACTGCTCTGCGTGCGAAGGCGATTGGGAAGAGCTGGCACGCCTATATACCTGGCGGAATCGCCGTGGCTGTTGGTAAGAACAATCTGACCGCGTGTAGTGAATTCTATAGTACCGTTACTAACAACAATCCTAGGCATGTACAACGTTCCATCTTTCACCCTAGCGAGAACGATAGGAGGACTTCTAAACTGGTACTGGAGGATCTACCTGCGGAGGGAGGATACTCCGCTCATTGTCCTTGCATCAGTAAGTATTCCTGGTTCCGTGTAGGCTCCTGCGAATCGTGACTGACGTATCGATGCTAGGGTTTCATTCTTGGTGAAGGCTTCTTGAGTATTGTCAACCTGCTACTACAGAGTTCCCAGGTCCCTCACCTGTGAAGGGGTGGGTAAATTTTGATAATAGGGGGCAGTAGATTGGTAATATTGGTATGGGTCTTAATGCATTTTGATATATACATAGGTCATCACTTACATCTGCACATAAATACCAATGCTATATGCCTTTTTGGAATTGTTTGAATCCATTAGTACTATGTCCCTAAGCTTCTATACGTGCGCGGCTGTCTGTTTTGCAGCCTTCATAACGCATAAAACCAGAGTTATACATGCTTGGGTTTAGTATTCCTATGGGAAGCCATTCCAGCGTTCCAAGATCATCTATGTGGTAGGAATATACCCATTGGGTTCCGTGAAGATCGCCGATCAGAACCGGAGCCGTAGCTTAGTGAGCTCCATGTCATCCCCGCATTGTGGTCCCACCATCCGGCGCGGGGTTTTAAGATATCGGTGTCCCACCTGGAAAACGGCCTAGCAAAGTTCTGCATCTCATCTCGTAGTGGTAGGAGACGTCCGGTCAAGATGCTGATCAAGGAAAGTCATGCCGATGTCCAGACAAACGTGGATGGAAAGGAGACGTCGATGAGTGAGGGAGAAAATCCTAACGGCCGTAGCAACTTAAGTCAAGGCACTAACGTTGGGCAGGAATTTTCGTCTTCCATCCCACCATCCCGCAATATCCCAATGCGTATGGCATTTGCTCTCTTCCTGTTTGGGACTTCAGCATAGATTTGCTGATGAGTTGGCAGCCGATTCCCTGGCATCGTACTATTCAGTGAGATCTATCAAGGTACCATCTTCACGAGCATCGGACGACTATGCACCACGCTGACTAGTGGCATCGACAGTAACCGGCCCGGTGGCGCGATTTGCGCGTCAAATTGCAGGGCAAGGCTATATTGTTGCAGCCCCTTCGTCGTATCATGACTTCACTGGCCCAGAGGCCTTGGCATACGATGTTCCCGGGACTGACCAGGGAAACGAGTGGAAGGTGAAGAAGGTAAGGTCGCTGCCCTCATGCAGCACACTGATAAGCGCGCGCTGACGCAAGGATGCGTGGTAGACTCTCCAATCGTACGATGAGGACTCCTACAAGACCGTCGATTACCTCCTTACCCTTCCCACATGTAGTGGACGAATAGGTGCCACTGGCATGTGCCTCGGGGGACATCTTGCTTTACGAGCGAGTGTAAGTACCCTTCTGTTTGAATTTCCCCCTTCCTCACTGACAAGTCCCGTAACTAGTTGGACCCGAGGATAAGCGCATGTGTTGCATATTTCGCAACAGATGTTCACAGCCGCACGCTAGGTCCTCACTCCGGGGCCGACACGTCGGCCCAAGGCCCGGAGAACAGTAACCACACAATCGACAAGCTCGGCGAGATTAAGGGCGAAGTAGCCATGATCTTCGGCATCAAGGACACACATGTGCCCGACGCGGGCCGTGATCTGGTCAGACAGAAGCTAAGGAATGCGGGTGTCGTCTTCAGCTTTTACGAGTTTGCCTGGGCGCAGCACGCCTTCATCCGCGACGAATTGAGCAAGGGTCGCTACGATCCGGCCATCACGAAGGTCTGCTTCGAGGTGCTGTTGGAGCTGTTCGGTCGTGTCCTGAAGACAGATCTAGGCCCGAAGGACGGGAAGCCTGAGAAGATTGAACACGTCTGTTGAATAATCTTACAGCAGGCTGTCGCTAGGCTGTATCAAGTATGCCGAGATAGTCTTCATTTAGGAAATCTGACTTATATATTCCCAGAGTGTTGATTACCTGCACCTCCACCCAATACACACAGAATTCACGGTATTTATTTATGCATGAGTACGTAGATCGAGATGTGTGACCCCATCTAATATCTATATTGGTACTGAAAAGACCCAGGAGGGTTAGAGACGACCAGTTAAGAGGCCCGGACGAATCGTTGTTGGCTCTGGCTTGACGCCCGCAATTTGTCAAATTGAGACATGCAGGCATTTCAAGACGTTGCCGGAGCAATTGGCTGCACCCCCTTGGCTTTACTAGACGTTAGAGATGCATGTACATACATACATACACGCATCATTGAAGATGCAGATATTTTCCCCTATTCTTCAACTTGCTACCTGACGCTCAGGCATTAAAAATTGAATATACAATGTTGATATCTGATTACCTAAGCTTTGGAGTTTTGTTAAGAATTGAGTTTTTCGATTATTCACAAAGCTAAGCTTTGTTACCTAAATTGGAAAGTTCAAGTTGCTTCTAGCAATTTTTGATAGTATAAAGAAGTAGATACCTAGGTACTTCTTTTTAGATCCGTGCATGTAAAAAAGTGCACTTCTTTTTCTTTGCTTTGTTCCACTGGATGCGATTAAATTCCCGACCCCAAAATACTTAGGTACAAGGACAATATTTTGAAACTTCTAGAACTGTAGCGCTTATTATTCTGATCATCTGTGTATCAGTGCGGCTTTGTAGGGCAGAATGCGGAAAGGCGAAAGCAACAAGGCAGAAGGGGAAACAGCTAGAAACTAGAAAAGTTGCCTCATCAACGGGCCCCAGTTCATGCCTGAAGGCAATGGATGGAAGGCTGTGACGATAAGGGAAGCAAAAAGAAAGAGGTAGTTTGTTATTTTGTATGCGCAGTTGAATTTTCTGTGGACCTTGGCGGGCTGATTACACCGGGGCAACCAGCGGGCAGCTTGGTTTGGGAGTGATGTCAGTATGTAGTGAAGAAGATGGCGGGGTAGGTACCTACAGATTCGATTGTACGATTGCACTGTGGGTACCTAGATACTTTGGAATAGTAACGAACAATCACTTAGGTGCACTGGTTAGCGACATTTTGAGGAATCACTTACCGTACAAGGTACTTGCCCTATTCGGCGAATTTCAAGAATACATTGTATTCGCACTTGGAGGCTTGCGGGTTAGGTACCAAATTACCAGCTGTAAATAAAGATACGTACCTAAGGTACATCACTGAAGCTATGTACCCATTTTCGTCTAGGCATTTCTTCTGAATTCAGGAAGCTACAGGTTTTTTCTGGCGCAGGTTAGGCGGAAAGTACCAGAAAGCGGGTACCGACTCCCAGCAATTCGAGAAGATTCCTTGGCCCCACCATAGCTTCCACATCTGGTTGTATAAACTGCAGCTCAAGTCCAAAGCAGATTTCTCTCTTCCCATCTTCAATCCTCAGACATCAACAAGAAACAACAACAACTCCTCTACCACGCTCATAAAACGCTAATTAGATACCCGCCCCATTTGGGTACTGAAATTTCGCGTTCTCACACACATCATCACACCTCTACCACATTCTTCACAATACCCCACCTTATCTACTGCTTGACACCACAAGTTCTCTTTCACACCTTTCACCATGGTTGCCGCAGTCGGAATTGACTTGGGCACGACCTACTCGTGTGTAGGCGTCTTCCGAGATGACCGAATTGAAATCATTGCCAATGACCAGGGTAACCGGACCACCCCGTCCTTCGTCGCCTTCACGGACACGGAGCGACTGATCGGTGATGCCGCCAAGAACCAGGTCGCAATGAACCCCCACAACACCGTCTTCGACGCTAAGCGTCTGATTGGCCGAAAGTTCTCCGACCCCGAAGTCCAGGCCGACATGAAGCACTTCCCCTTCAAGGTCATTGACAAGAATGGCAAGCCCATCATCGAGGTTGAGTACAAGGGCGAGAAGAAGCAATTTACCCCCGAGGAGATCTCCTCCATGGTCTTGACCAAGATGAAGGAGACTGCCGAGTCGTATCTGGGAGGTACCGTCACTAACGCCGTCATCACCGTCCCGGCGTACTTCAACGACTCTCAGCGACAAGCCACCAAGGATGCAGGTCTCATTGCTGGCCTGAATGTCCTCCGAATCATCAACGAACCCACGGCTGCCGCTATTGCCTACGGTCTCGACAAGAAGGCCGAGGGTGAGCGAAACGTGCTCATCTTTGATCTTGGTGGCGGTACCTTCGATGTCTCTCTCCTGACCATTGAGGAGGGTATCTTCGAGGTCAAGTCCACCGCTGGTGACACTCACTTGGGTGGTGAGGACTTTGACAACCGACTTGTCAACCACTTCGTCAACGAGTTCAAGCGCAAGCATAAGAAGGACCTGTCCACCAACGCTCGTGCTCTCCGACGTCTCCGAACCGCCTGTGAGCGTGCCAAGCGCACTCTCTCTTCCTCTGCACAGACCTCTATTGAGATCGACTCCCTATTCGAGGGTATCGACTTCTACACATCCATCACTCGTGCTCGATTTGAGGAGCTGTGCCAGGACCTCTTCCGATCCACAATCCAGCCTGTCGACCGCGTCCTTGCTGACGCCAAGATCGACAAGTCCCAGGTCCACGAGATCGTCCTTGTCGGTGGCTCCACCCGTATCCCCCGCATTCAGAAGCTCATCACCGACTACTTCAACGGCAAGGAGCCCAACAAATCCATCAACCCCGATGAGGCTGTCGCCTACGGTGCTGCCGTCCAGGCCGCTATCCTGTCTGGTGACACCAGCTCCAAGTCGACCAACGAGATCCTGCTTCTCGACGTCGCCCCGCTGTCTCTCGGTATCGAGACTGCTGGTGGTATGATGACCAAGCTCATCCCCCGCAACACCACCATCCCCACCAAGAAGTCGGAGGTCTTCTCCACCTTCTCCGACAACCAGCCTGGTGTGCTCATCCAAGTCTACGAGGGTGAGCGTCAACGCACCAAGGACAACAACCTGCTCGGCAAGTTCGAGCTTACTGGCATCCCGCCCGCACCCCGTGGTGTCCCTCAAATTGAGGTCACCTTCGACCTTGATGCCAACGGTATCATGAACGTCTCGGCTGTCGAGAAGGGCACCGGCAAGTCCAACAAGATTGTCATCACCAACGACAAGGGCCGCCTGTCCAAGGAAGACATTGAGCGTATGCTTTCCGAGGCCGAGAAGTACAAGGAGGAGGACGAGGCTGAAGGCCGCCGTATCGGTGCCAAGAACGGCCTTGAGTCGTACGCCTACTCTCTCCGAAACACCCTGTCCGACTCCAAGGTCGACGAGAAGCTCGACGCTGGCGACAAGGAGAAGCTGAAGTCGGAGATTGACAAGGTCGTCTCTTGGCTCGACGAGAACCAGCAAGCCACTCGCGAGGAGTACGAGGAGAAGCAGAAGGAGCTGGAGGGCATTGCCAACCCCATCATGATGAAGTTCTACGGTGGCGCTGGCGGTGTTCCTGGTGGCATGCCCGGTGCTGGTGGCCCTGGTGGCTTCCCTGGCGCTGGTGGTGCTCCCGGCGCCGGCCAAGACGACGGCCCCACCGTCGAGGAGGTCGACTGAGCTGTTTCGTCTTAATGAAGTAGTTTCTCCCTGTTTTCTCTTCCCGGCGTTTTCCCTCCGATGTGATGTGAACACATCGAGAGGCGGTCTTCTTCGGATTTCATGATTTTACGGGTTTGCACTACTAGATGTTTACTGGTAATGATACGATACAGGGCAAAAGTCGCGGTTTTATGATGATTGCATGGGATGTATTCTAGGCTAAGGAGAATAATCCTAGATGAATCAATGAAGTTAATTTTAAATAATCTTAAGTTTTTCTCTCGCAATGTGAAATGTAGTAAAGTAATACGCCTCCTAGTAAAGATCTTTTTAACGTTGGCGATGCGATCTTGGTTAACCTAGCGATATGCAACTTAAAAAAGGTAGTTGACTTAGCAAGTAGTGTTGCCCAAGTATCACGACTTTATCTAAGTGTATATAGTTGCAGAACACACATGTGTACTTATCGATCCTGATATGCTGGCAGATTATATTTCTTCATTCATCATCGTGACAATTAAAAATCTGTAACACATATTCATACAAATTACACAAGGCACTCCACCATGCTATACTCTAACATAACCTCTCCTCTCTCTCTCTTATCTATCCCATCATCATCCTACTGCTACGACTCCCTCGACTTAAGCAACTCCTGCACCCTCCTCCTCCTCTCGATCTCGAGCCGCCGCCACTCCTCGTCGCTGACGTTGGGCATCTCGAGCGGCTCGCGGAACGCGCTCCCGGGCTCCACCTTCTCGGTGCGCGGCTCCCACACGTCCGTGCTCGACGCCCGCCCCGCCGCGAAGTACTTCGCGTACTCCCTCTTGCGGTAGTGGTCCTTGATCGCTTCTTCCTTTTGGGGGGACGAGTACGCCCGCGTCCGCATGCAGAACCAGAAGTCGTCCCAGTGCTCGCTGCATGACCGCACGCTGCCCGACCGGTACACGGACGTCCATTGCCCCCCGAGAGAGTTGCAGTGGTAGGCGGCGTCGAAGGCTTGCTGGCAGGACATTGTTGTGGGTAGGAGGGACTCGGAGAGTGGGTCGAGACGTTCTGGTGTCCAGGTCTGTTGGATGGGGGGTTTCACGAGGGAGGAGGGGGTGGTGGTGGGTTCGGGAGTGGGCTTGGAACCAAAGAAGGACCATGAGGATTTGGGTTGTGCTGATGTTGGCGTGGTTGCTGTTGTCTTCCCGGACTCGGGGCTAGGTATGGCTTGGGCTTGGTCGGCGGGTTTGTTATCGTTGAACTCTGCTTGGATCTGGGCGAAGAACTTGGCTATCTCGGGGTCGCCATAGTCGGATTCGGGTTGCTTTGCGGGCTTGTTGGACTCGTCGGTTGTGGAGTTGGGGCCTTTGGAAGGAGAGGATTGCGATGACCACATCCAACCCATGTTGCTAGTTTGCTGTGTATAGCTTCGGATGTAGGTTTTTCGTTATAGTAATTGGGTAAAGCAGTCTTCTTGGGAGTAGTCGGAATAAGGAGCCGAGAATAAAACACGCAAAGAAGGTACGAGAGATAGAAGGCGACTGGTGCAAGTGCCTCTCAATGGGTGTGCGGGGGATTGACGCGGGGTGCAGTATCGTATCGTAGGATTTGCTCCGTGATGGATTCCCTTGAGGGTGATGCGCTTTCGGTTTGGCCAATGACAAAATCGCTGATTACGGCGTCGGTTGTGGTACGATAACCTCTTACGGATGCGGGAAATGGTTCGATACGGTGATGTCGGGTATGCAGGTATTCGTGGTCTGACAAAGAAGTTCCGTATAACCGTTTTATTTGATATTTTACACTACTGTCGCACTTTCCCAATTGCTTCAAGCTCGCTGTTTCCATCTGACAAAGATAGATAAATATTGTGGCTTGCCCATCTGTGGCATTTCGGATCCCCTCTAGCGAGCCCCTCCTAGCTGTGGCTCGGGTCCATAGATAATTCAGTCTTGGCAGTGCCTGACGATGACCTCATCGGCCTAAAGGAAACCTGATGAATGAGCTGAGCTAGTCGAAGCACTAACATCCATTTTATTAATAAATTCAGTACTTCCCTCAAAGTACTTCTTCTGTCCAGCTTCTCGCAGTCCACAAGCATGGGGAAGAGCTTCAAAGTTACTAGACGATGATCCTAAGATACGCAAGCTTCGGCCCCAGGAGCTTGCCTGGGTTAAGAGCTCCAAGCTCGTTCGTCCGGCCCGTTCTCACCCCACGTTGCCAGCCAAGATGGATCCCAAAGCCGACCCTGAGAGCTTGGGAGAGTACCACCACAGGAGAAGGGAAGACCGGACATATCGACGCAGCTCCGAATGAGGCCATTCTATGGATTGACAGTATGGCTACCTAAATCAGTTGCTACAGTCTTCAAGCGGAGAGATGACTAACAAAATCGACAGATTTATTCCCCCTCAAGCTCTCTGGCTTACTACGAGTACCATGGAAGAGCCCTGACCAAGATCTTTCTGAGTTGATGAAGAGATTTGAGAACTCAACCTTGGGTGTTTTAGATCCCATTAACATGGTCAAGCGTGCTATTCCAAAGACAGCTCCAGTCAAGGTTACAGAAATCTTGCCTCGTCTCAAGGACGGTGGTGCCTTCGTCAAATTCACCTATCCGGCCGATGCGTCTGTTAAGGAGATTGAGGCCATTGTCACAAGGTCTCTTCAAGAGAATCCCGTGAGGCCATTTTTCAGCCCGTGGAGAGGAGTTCAAGCAGGATTAGTCCAAGGTATTCCTTGGCTGGAGGACTTGCACAGATTCCCCAAGGACCGATTGCGGGTCGAATTCGTCCCCAAGAACCCGGGTGAAGAAGCAGTCGAATTGTCCCAGGAGACCTTATACAGCCTGTTCCGCCGCTACGGGAAGATCGCTGAGATTACTTCCCAGCCGTGGGATTCTAAGGTTCTCCCAAGATACGCTTATGTCGATTTTGCATCTGTGAGGGATGCCATTCTGGCACGAAACTGCTTACACGGTTTCGTAGTGCCGGAAGAACTCGGCGGCGGCAAGTTGGGAACCAGACTTCGCATGTCTTATGAGCAACGAGCGAGACCTCATCGCATTTGGGAGTGGATATCGAACCACCCCAGAATCGTCATTCCTGTCATAGTTGCACTACTAACCGGTCTCACCGTTATAATCTTCGACCCTATCCGATCATTCTTTGTAAAGGCTCACGTTACACACAAGTTCCGTCTCAGCAACAGCAGACTGTACAGATGGCTTCGGAAGCAGACATCCGACATCTTATTGTTCAGGCGTGAGAAGGCTGAGCAGGCAGGACTAAACACCGTCTGGACTCATCGAAAGGACTTGATCGACCAGATTCAGAAATGGCTCATGGAGACCGCTGAGACTTTCATTGTGGTACAAGGTCCCCGAGGCTCGGGTAAGAAGGAATTGGTGCTGGAACAGGCTCTCAAGGGAAGAAGCAATGTCCTAGTCATCGACTGCAAACCCATAGTAGAGGCTAGGGGCGAGTCGGCAACCATCAAGCAGATGGCGTCCGCTGTTGGTTACCGGCCTATTTTCTCGTACGCGAATAGCATTAGCAGCATGGTCGACCTTGCAGTCCAGAGTACCACCGGTGTAAAAGCAGGCTTCTCCGAGACTTTGGAATCCCAGCTCCAGAAGATCTTGCAGACGACAGCTGGTGCTCTCACGGAGATTGGTGTCTCGAACCGCACTAAGAACGATCCAGATGCGTCGCTGCCTGTCGATGCTTACCTGGAGGCGCACCCCGAGAAGCGTCCCGTTGTAGTCATCGACAACTTCCTACACAAGGGCGACACCAACACCATTGTCTATGACAAGATTTCCGAGTGGGCCGCTGCTCTGGTTCAATCTAACGTGGCCCACGTCATCTTCCTGACCAACGATTCGTCCTACTCTAAACCTCTATCCAAAGCTCTACCTGACCGTGTCTTCCGCCAGGCTGCTCTTGGCGACCTCTCTCCTGAAGTAGCTAAGCGCTTCGTACTAAGCCACATTAGCACTGCCGAAGAGCAGCCCGAGACGACGGAAGAGGATTCCAGCGACGGCAGCGAGAAGCAACCGAAACCTCCCGTCCTCCCCGACCTCTCCGAGCTCGACGAATGCATCGGCACCCTCGGAGGCCGGCTAACGGACCTGGAGTTCCTCGCGCGCCGCCTCAAAGCCGGCCAGAACCCAAGACAAGCCATAGCCGAGATCACCGAGCAATCCGCCTCCGAGATCCTCAAGATGTTCCTGCTCCCCGGCAAGACAACCGACGACGGCGAGCACAAGTGGTCCGTGGAGCAAGCCTGGTACCTCGTCAAATCGCTCTCGTCGTCCGACGCCCTGCGCTACAACGAAGTCCTGCTCCACGGCACCTTCGCCACCTCGACCTCCGCGCCCGATCCCGAATCCGCGCTCGAGGGCCTGGCGAACGCCGAGCTTATCACCGTGAAGACGAACAACGGACGCCCGGGCGTGATCACGGCGGGCAAGCCCGTGTACCAAGCCGCGTTTAAGCTGCTGGCCCGGGACCCCGTGCTCGCGGCCAAGATGGACCTCGCGGTGCTGGGCGAGCTGGCCAAGGTCGAGGCCAAGACCATCGAGAAGGTGGAGGCGGAGCTGGCGCTGCTGGGCGGGCTGCCGAAGCAGCCGTCGCAGGTGGGTGGACGCGTGGCTTATCTGCTGAGCAAGCTGGAGAGCTCGCAGAAGAAGATCGATGCGTATGAGAAGGAGATGGGTGGGCTGAAGAAGGTGCTGGGTACTGAGTATTGAACTACATACCATTCAAGTTATGTCTGGAGAGATGGGAGAGAAAAAAAATACTGCCTGGGTATATACTCATAGACAGGGGTAAGGTAGACTTGCCGGATGAGATAGATACAGTAGCTGTATAAAAGGGGCGTAGTGCGATACCCAACTCATTATAAAATACAGTCACATACAGCATCACATTCACAGACTGAGACGAGACACCGTGCGATTCTACCGAGACCAAGCCTGACTTCCCATCTGTGGTACGGCACGGCAATCAGCAGGAGAAAAGTGGTTCGAACAGAAGAGACTTTTAATTTGGTATCATAGACGAGGAACGACCAACTACCTAAGTTCTAACTCATCAATGGAGTGCTCATTAAAAAAAAGGACTCCCAGTGTAATAAATATCTTACACACAGCATATCCGACACCATTTCAACTCCATGAAGGAGAATTCCAACGCCGTGGGGGAAGGGCGCAAGAGAGAAGTTAGTGAGGATGACGATGATGAGGGTGATGACAATGATGCAATGCCGCCTAGGATCCGAGACACATTAACGATTTGGAACCGCCTGACTAAACGCAATGCCGTCCATCCAGTTCTATAGTAGCCCCGCTTCCATTTCGTGAAGACGTAGAAAAATATATTGCGTGAAGGGGAAGGGGGGGAACAGGGTGACTATTCTTGTGCTGCTTCTTCAGTTTCTGCGAGCATTTCGCAGCCCTGCGCGAAAAATATGCGTGCTGGCCTGTCGCTGTTGTTTGTTATGCTATAGTGGTTTCCTGGAGAGAGCAGATGTTAGCACACTCTTCGTGTTTTATTCATTTCCAGGTATAGTTTCTTGGGAGTGAATGCCGCATCTACCCGTATAGACGGGGTTTAACTAGACACGAACAGACGGGACATCACAATATGGCAAAACTTACCTCTGGGAACAAACCACATACCACCCTTCGAGATCCTAAACTCCGTATTCGCGACCGTGACCTCGACGCTGCCGGTGTGCACGAAGAATACCATCTGCATCTTCCTGGAGTTCTTCGTCCGCTTCTCCGAGCCTGGCGGCATATCGACGATGCCGGAGCCGAAGAAGGGCGTCGTCAGCGTCTTGGCGAACTTGAACGTCGCGTCTCTTATATCCTTGAGTTGGATCGCCGCTTCTGATATGGCTAGCTCCTCCTCTATGACCTCGACCTCGTCTTCGTCTTGTGCTTCCTGGTCGGGACGCCAGAACACGCACTCGCCGACTATGCGGCCGGGGTCGAATTCCCAGTCATCTCGCTCCTCCTCTTCCTCGACTATAGATGGGCGTCGCCCGGGTCTGCCCTTTTGCTTGGAGGGTCGTCCTGGACGACGTTTCTTCGGCGGCGTCTCCTCGGGCCTGCGTATAACACCCTTCACGACCGGCATGACAAAATGCCGACCTTTGTCTTCGAAGACATCCTTCTTCTCGTGGATAACTTGCTCGCCTTTCCAAAATTCTAACGGCCGATATGAGAGCCGGCCTGATCGAGTAGTGCGCATGATATCGTCCTCTTCTCTTCGTAATGCGACAAGACCGCGACCCTTAGGGAGAGGAGGGCCGCGCTGGACCGCAGGTTCCTCGACACCAACTCCAGAAGATTTTCGTTTGCGCCCCGGTTTTCCTTTCTCCTTTGTTGCGGTTGGTTTCGACGAAGAAGCCTTGGTTTCTTTCTTCTCGCTCCGTTGGCGCTTTGTCTCCCTTTCTTCCTCCACATTGTCCTCTTGTTCTTGTTCTGGCTCTTGTTCTTCATTGGTGCTACCGCCAGAATTCCTTCCAGATCTTCTCCGTTTCGTGGGTTTCTTTTGAGGTTCAGGCTCCTGCCTTGGGGATGAACTCTTCGCCGGCCGTCCTCGTTGCTTCCTCCTAGGGGGTTCGTCATCAACTTTGTCAGGCTGTGGAGACTCTTCTTCCACTGGCGAAGGTTCTCGTTCCTCTTCCACGACTGGCGCCTTTGGCTTGCGACCTCTACGCTTGGGCTGTTGGACAGGTTCCGGCTCGGGGATGGATTCTTCGGCTTCTTCAATCTCCGGTTCAGGGTCTGAGCGTGGCTCGTCCTGTTCGTCTTCTATAGGATCCATATCGTCGCCGCCGGCATCAATAACTTGCATCGATTCCTCTTGTTCTTCTTCTTCTATCTCCTCCTCCCGAGGCTGGTTTCGTCTGCCTTGTAGAATAGCATCGTCGTCGTCGTCAGAATCGCTATTATGAGTACGACCATTGGTGAGCTTTCCGTTCCGACCCTTTACGCCATTGACTTTCGAGTGTCCGTTCACTGTAGGCTTCATCCTGTTTTGGGCGGAGCCTTGGGAGAAGTCAAGTCTGCGGTTAACAGATTTCGGGAGGTTGGGTTCCCGCGCGGCGACGACAGAGCCACGAGAGGGAGAAGAAATAGGACCGAGGTGCGGGTTCTGCCGTGCTGGTGATTGGAGGTGTGTCTTTATGGGAGATCGGGCGCGCGGTAACGAGGGACGAGATTGGCGCTGCTTCATGGTAGTAGCTGGGCCCATCTGAGATTCTACACAAGGAGATCAGCAAGCCAGAATAGGGAGGCGACCAAAATACTGCATCGTGCGCGGCGTACCATCGTCGATTTCCATAGTCTGCTCCTCGTCCGATTCGACATGGCCCCGTCCGTTGATGCCATTAAGACCATTGACGGTGACATTGTTAATGTCCTTTTCAGGGGATGAGAACATGCCGGAGACTTCCTCGAAGCCATGCTCGTCGCGTTGGCGCTCCTCCATTGTAAGGCCCGTTTTCCTATCGTAAATTAGCATCAATCTAGCCCAGCCATGGTCTGTAGCAAATACCGTCCTGCCACACCCAGTTCGTAGACTCCTTCATTTTGCGACTGCGTGATGCGCCGCTGCGCTTGTTGTTTCGGCGGCATGGCGAAAGTACTCGCAATAGCGGTGCGACGCCCAAAAAGACAATTAGCAATTTCTCAAGTGATAGTGTGGCAGTATAGGACCATTCATATATGGCGACTGGGGGCGCATTTGAGGCTCAAGACGCGATGGTAAGTTCGAGATCAAAATACGCAAAATGCGGGCGGGGAAAACAATGATGTTTACTTTCTCTCATTGACTTGTGCTTTCCCTGATGCTCCAATTGATTGATGCACGGCCGCTAGGAATTATTATGGGGCGGATCTGCCAATGGCCTTATATGATTGGCTGCCTGAGTGGATGAACGCGCTTGGCACATGTAACACGCGTCTTCCAGAAGCAGTTTCGACTTGGTTTATGGACTCTGATGCCTTCCTGCAGATACTTTGCTAACTGTAATAATTCTTCCTGTACTTAGGCATCACTATACACAGTTTCTCCTTACTGAACTTGAAGCATTGAGGCATCAAAGAAGCAAGAAACCTGTTCCAAACACCCATTCCTAAACCATCCAGAGCCTTCAGCATGGAAGATATACAAATGGACGAGGGCAACGTCGCCCTGGAAACGCCGGCCCCCGATGTCTTCGTGCCGCCCTCCGTCCACAGAGCCGAAACCCTCGCCGGCGAAACCTACACACACTTCTCCCCCGTTCCACCCTCTCTCCTCCCACAAACCTCTTCCTCAACCACTGCTTCCGACTCACAAGCCGGCGAGCCCTGCGTCCTCGGTGTCGACGAAGCGGGCCGTGGCCCGGTCCTCGGCCCCATGGTCTACGGGGTCTTCTACCTGCCCTTGACCCTCTCCGACTCGCTCCTAAAAGAAACGCACCACTTCGACGACTCCAAGGTCCTCACACCCGCCGTCCGCTCCTCGCTCATGCAAACGCTGTGCACATCGTCCAGCGACCTGCACACGTCGTGCGGGTGGGCCGTATCATGTCTGTCCGCGCGCGACATCGGCGCCAACATGCTGCGGCCGTCCACAAGCGCGGCGTACAACCTGAACGCGCAAGCGCTCGACGCGACGATATCGCTGATCCAGGGGGTCCTGGAGCGTGGCGTCAACGTGCGCGAGATCTACGTGGACACGGTGGGGCCGCCGGCGACGCACCAGGCGAAGCTGGCGCGGGTGTTCCCGACGACCAAGATCACGGTCGCGAAGAAGGCCGACAGCTTGTACCCGTGCGTCAGCGCGGCGAGCGTGTGCGCCAAGGTGACGCGCGACGCGGCGCTCGAGGTGCTGTACGAGGCGCGGGCGGAGGCCGGGCTGGGGGACGACGCGGCGGAGAAGGCGGAGGGCGAGGAGTTGAGTTGGGGTTCGGGGTACCCGTCGGATGCAAGGTGCGTGGCTTGGTTGAGGAGGAACATGCACCCTGTTTTCGGGTGGGGACCGGAGTGCAGGTTTAGCTGGGGGACGGCGAAGGACATGTTAGAGGCTAAGGGCGGTGTCAAGGTTGAGTGGCCGGTAGACGAAGATGATGAAAATAGTCGACTCACGGACTACTTCGCTGAGAGTAATAGAGAGAAAGATGCGGACGAATTAGGCACGTGGTTCGGGACTCCAGCGAGCCTGGAGGCATTCTAATCTAATACACGACGTCTATTATTATATTGCATGAGCATAGATTAGGGCGTTTGGATGGGGCCTATGTTCAATACTGTCTATTTGAATTACGCGTTGTCCATGGCGGAAAATGTATCTTTACTATATCCTGGCAGTCTGCTGCCTTTTATGAATTCCATGTAGCCCATTAAATATCATCGTCTTCATCATCTGCGACCTCGCGTCTCTTCCCCCGGCTGTCCAACCTGTCAAGGTGGATCGAGTCGCTATCCTGGGCACGCATCCCAATAGCTTGCCTTGCGGTCTCATTATTCTCGAGGAAGTCCCGGAGGCGCTGCTTGCCAATCTCGATAGCTTGGTTCCAGGCCGCGGAGCTCATCTGCATCATGGGGCCTAGAAGGTTGAGGTTATACGCAACGTACAGGCCACCGGCAATGATGACGAGCATCAAGAATAGGATGGGGTTGCGAAGGACTGAAAAGGGTTAGTCAATGTACCGAATGTCACATTGCGTGGGAGTAACTTACCGGCCAAAATCTCGTTCCACCCCAAAACCAGTAACAATCCGTAGAAATACAGAGGCACTTGCGTAATCCCACCAATAGCACTTCGCTTGGCTTCCACGTACACACCATCGGCAGTCTTCTTAAATCTTACAACCAAATCCTGGCGTTTGCTTTCGCTTAAGACGGTCATCTCTTCCTCGAGACTCTTTCCGTCTTCCTCGTCGACACCACCAATAGGGGTTAGGTCATCCTCGTCCTCAGGCTCTGCTCCGGCGGGTTGGGGTCCGATGAATTCGGGGAGGTCTGGTGGAGCGTAGGTTTTGGAGAGCTTGAACTTGGACAGTAGCGGGATAAGGGTGAGTGTGGACTCCCGGGCACGAGTGTAAATGCCCTCGATATCGTCAGCTGGCCGCCATATACGCGGGACTCCCGCATCGTCGTATCGGAACTTGTCCTCAAAGTTTTCTCGAAGTTTGAGGAGGATATTGCCTTCCATCACCTCTTCCTCAATCTTCTCCCGGAGGGCGACCCAGCTCTTTCTTCGCAGACGCCACAATCCAACCTCCACCTCTTCTTCACTGGCCTCGAAGCTCTTAGCCCTCTCCGTGAAGCGGACCTCGGCTTCCTTAACGATAGAGATAAAGCCATCCCAGATGCGATCCCAGAGATCCTTCTCGGTGGCAGGCTTCTCACCGGTTTCGGGGGCTCCGGATCCTCCCCTCCCAGATCCAAGCTTGTTGAACTCGAGTCCAACCGAGTCATTCAGGCGAGATTTGACCCAACGTTCGACTCGGGTCGCCAGTCTTCGCATTTCTTCTTTCCGTAGGCGAGCGCTAACTTCATCAAGCTCTTTCTCGAAAAGGACATACTGAGGCTTGAAGTTAGTCCAAGCCACGCCTGGGATAGCCAGACTCTGCGCCTCCTTTCGGAAAGTTTCGAGGGTTTTCGTTTTCTCTGTGTCCACGATCTCGGCGAATTCGTAGGCACCACCAGACTTTTGGCCCGCTTTCACGGCACTGGATACGGCATCGCTGAATGTGGTCACACAGGCCTTGTGGGCAGCAGATAATTGGCCGTGGTATAGCGTCTTGAGACGTTGGTCGATTTTACCTTCCAAGTCGGCACGCTTAACAGAATAGACTTTCTTGTGATACCGGCTGGCTTGTGTTTCGAAGGATTTGATACATTTCTCTCTGGTTGTGCTGCCAATACTGCCGAGGTTTGGTAGAACGATCGGTTTCCCACTGCGGCCAGCTTCCGCCTGCTGCTCTTCTAACGGGACGATCGCTTGGTCGAAGGCAACCAGGACCTCTCGCGAGATCTCGTCGCAACGGAACTGGGCAAGGAGTTCCTGCTGGGTAGGCAAATCGAGATCTTTGTTGTTGACAATCTGGTCCCAGATACCCTCTGCGTAGTGGGAGAACCCATCGGCTGGGATTCTTCGGTGGTATTCGGGTAGGAAGACACCTCCCTCGAGCTCTTGTTCGCCATGCTCTAGCTGAGTCTTGGAATTTCGGTTGCCAGCAACGAACCTACCACCCAGGTTCTTGACTTCAGACTCGAACTTATCGGGTTGTAGGATCTTATGAGGCAGTGCAGCAAAAGCAAAGTCGAAGTAGTCTTCTATGCGAGACTTCTCGTGGCCGGGAGGCTTTGAAATCGAGGACCAAATCTTTGTAAGATCTTGGATTAGGGTATTTCGAAGATTAGATAGGGGAGTGTGGCCGATATGATCGCGGATGACGAAGAATAGGAGAGATCGGGGGGTAGATCTGAACACATATATATTAGCTTGTTGTCCAAGATATCCGCCCAGCCCCTTTTCAAACTTACTGTTTGTCCTTCAAGAACAGTTGGAGATTGACTTCAAAGACGGTTTTCAATAGCCCCATGTTGGCTCCTTGATACAAGCCAACCTGATGCTCCCATATGTTGACAATAAGCACCTCGCTGGTAGCTAGCGCAAATAGTGCACTCTTTCTTTCGAAGTCCTGATCTTCACCTCTCTCTCGGCCGTCGGTGCCTTCTACATCCATCACCAAGATGTTGTCGGCCATAGACCCCTTTTTGTTCTTGGACATCCATATTCCTTTGGTGGTCTGTCGTCGTTCCGTCTCTGACATCACGTTGAACTCGGTGCCGAAGAGGTAGTTGAGAAGGGTCGACTTTCCGGTCGACTGAGAGCCGAACACGGATATGAGGTGGTAGTTGAAACCAGCATCGGCAACACCGGTGACTTGTAGATAGGCATTGATGTTCTCACTATGAACGCACAGGTTAGCTCCGATGCGCATATGCAGAGGACAACATAGCAATAGCAACAAAGGGGGAAGCTTACTTGAACTCCTTATCCTCATCGATAACTTGGATGCCATGCTCGTATTGAGCTTTGGCTGGCGCGTCACCAACGGAAGAGAAATGACCGTTCATGTCAGCGACGATTAAGCGAATAATCAGAAATATCTACAAGTTATGAATGGAGACAAGGGGTGGCCATCTCCAGACACCACTTGAAGGCTAGAGCAATGGAGAGAGCAATAGGGATTAAATTGTGTAGAAATGACAGTTGGATGCGGCAAGGACATCCCTGTATGGAGCTGACCTGGACCGTTGTGACCAATGTGATTCGATTGGCCTAAGTCGACAGCTGTTAAGATCAGTGTAAAGCGCCACTCTGCCAGTGTCACATGCACCAATGGAGGGAAGGGTGACACCTAGTTGAGATAAATGATGTCAGCTGGCTACTGCACACGTGCTAATGCAACTATATGCAACTATCCGACAAACATCAACACTGGGTGTACTCGGTTAGTTCAAACAAATGATTAGCAGGTTACTACGGAGATTTGATTGGCAACTGGTCTACAGACACCTGAACCTGCACATCTTTTAATGACTTTTCTTGAAAGAGCTAGGTTCATTTCTAAGAGCGCTACGTAGTATACTTCTCTTTGTAGTCATAGGAGATCTTCCTTTCGAAGTACGATGCAGGACCAAGCTCAGGCATAAGCACCTGTATGAATCTCGGCAATACAATAAAGCTATGGGTATAAGCACAGGTACCTCTACTACCTCCATCGAGCCACGTAGATATTTCCCTTTGTCGCATCCCGTTCCCTCAGAATCATGAACGGCCAACACATAAGCCATCAGATGGTATATTAAGGCAACGAATCGAAGCCAGATTGGATGCCTCCTAATTCGGATTGGATTCTGATTACTCCTTTTTAGCGAATCTCGCCAGAGCCGGTCCAAGTTCGACCTCCTTTTCCTTTTGTTTCTTCTCCCGCTCTTGCAGCTGTTCTTTCCACAGCTCATCCACTTTCAGCCTCTTCTCATCAATAATGTTCTTGGCTCTCTGCTTTCTCAGGTATCTACGGAGCGCGCTATTCTTTCCGCGGGCCCTATTTCTAATTTCTGTCTCGATATCGACTGGTTTTGCGTCGAGATCTTTCTCAGCTTGACGCTGCTTCTCAGAACGCAGATCAAGGTTTCCGATGAAGTTGGGATCCAATGCAATCATTTCAGGTTGCAACTTGTTCAACAACGACTTGACTTCGGTTTCTTGTCGCTGTTTAGCGGTCTCAAATGGATTGACTTCGAGGGCATCGAAGTTAGGTTCTCCGGCACCAGGGACAATGATCGACGAGAAACCTTCGTCGTGTCCCACTCCTAGTAGATCCTCAAATGGACACCAACGAACCCGCTCCACGCGCTTGCCCTCACCGCCCCAAGTCATGTAAGGACTCTGTACCTTCTCCTGCTCGGCTGCGTGCTTAGAGTAAAGGCCTTTCCATATTGTCGTCTTTGTTCCCCACCCTACCGCAGTCAGGCCTCGATCTGATATTGCGATAGATGAAGCCGGCTGTCGCGTGAAGTAACTATTAACCTCTTTAAACATTCTTATATCCCATACAGCCATTTTGCAATCTTGTCCTGCTGAAACCATGTATCGGCCTTCCCTGTCGACAGCTAAAGATCGGACAGGACCTTTATGTGCTAAAAGCTTCACTAATGGCTCAGTGGAGTTTGGAGACCATAATGTGACTGTTCCATTCTGATGACCAACATGTAAGACGGCGTTATAGGGGTTCTGGGTAAGTGAGACTGGTGCGCCCAGTCTTGTTGGTATTTCCGTCACGAGTTGGCCAGTAGATACGTCCTGATACTTGAGGAAACCAGACATGCCCTATTTCCGCAATTAGTAATTATAGGATCTGATCACGTCCTGTCGCACTCACCAAAGTTGCCAATAGGAAATGATATGGCAAGAATTCCATATGCGTAACTTCTTGGTGTTTCCTCAAGCAATGCACCTCGACTCCCTGGCGATCGTATATGTAAACATGCTTCTTTTGTGCCACAGCGAAGAACTGGTTGTTGTGAAGCCACTGCACGTCCCGGACGGTTTCTCCCAGCTGGAGTTCGCACCCCAATTTGCCTTCGCGCCAATCCATCGTCGCGACGTGACCTCTACGGCCTCCCAGTAGTAACTCTCGGCCCGTACGCGAGTACTCGAAAACGTAGGGTCCTAGCTGGTCGAGTTTCAGCTCGAATCGCTTCTTCGCCGTTTCGGTAGAGACGCCATCCTGTATTTCGTCTTGTCGCACTCTGTAGGTCCGCTCCAATTCGTGCTCGGGCTCCAAGAAGCCACTGGTATTCTCCAGAAGGATTTCGGCATCTTTAGCTTTTACTGTTGCTTCTTTATACTTGTCCTCAAGAGATTTGAGGTTGCTTCGTAGTTTCTTGTCCTTGACGCCTTGAATGTTGACCTTGCGCCCTCGGCCATAGTCTCTTTGGGCTTCCTTTAAACGTCGCCGTCTCTCCCGCTCTTCTTTCGGAACGAGTTCCGTTCTGGCTCGTTTAACGACGCGGGCGCCATTATCATACTTCTTCGGCGACTTATCGGCCGTTGTAGCTTCGACCTCCATATTTGCGCCCCGGTGCCGTCGTTTGGTAGAAGGTAAAGAATGGCTTATCCAAAGTCAACAATTCGGAGTTTGCAGGTTCTGGCAATTGACGCCAAGCCAATCTCAGAAGCGCAACCCAAAAATTTCTGAGCGACAAAGGCGATAAGCAGATAAGACACGCTAGATCCACTGTAAAGTTCTTATCGGAAGGCGGTAAACTCGATAAGCGACGATAACCACCCGCACAGAAAAAATATTGTGATAAGATTCCCATTAGGCTTGTCAATTGACTCAATTGCGCCTCTGCCCCTCCAAAATTCGAGTCGCCGGCCACACTGCGGAAACTCGACGATTTCACAAGGCATCTCACCGACAGAAGTCTCCAATCTGGCGTCGCTACCGTTTCGATTTAAGGCCGGAGGCGACGGTAAAATGCCGTCAGCAGTAGCAACTCATTCGCATCGGCCGACCACTAAAGTCTTGCCCAAGTCCTTCAAATCCAAAAAGGCCACCAAAGGCGCTCTACGAGACCAAGCCAAGGGTACGATCGCAACAACTTACAGATGCACTGCAGTCTTCACTCTTTGCTAACTTTCGGTTTCTAAAGGCAAGGTACCGAACGAAAAGGGGCAACGCAAAACCCCCCATCAACAAGTCATGTCTAAGTTCGACCGCCGAAACCAGGCGAAACAGCGCCAGTTAGCGAAACATAAGGAGCATCAGAAGGAGACTTCAGTCTTCACCGGCCGAGATGGTGCGCCAAGGGTAGTCGCTGTCGTGCCGCTTTGCGCCGACGTCGATGTCTCCGAAGCTATTAAGAGCCTCAACAACAGTCTTGATATCGAATCCGAGGTCCCCGAGACCAGCTTCCGAGTATCCGTCGATCGATTCAAGCAGAAGCTTCAATACGTCCCAGTCAAGAGGGACCTCACAGCGTCTATGGATGCGGCCCGAATTGCCGACTACGTTCTATTTGTACTATCTTCCGAAGTCGAGGTTGACCCCTTGGGCGAACTTATTATCCGAAGCATCGAGAATCAGGGCATGTCAACGTTGTTCACAGCTGTACAGAACTTAGATAAGATCCAACCTGCGAAGGCCCGTCCTGATGTTGTTAAATCACTCGCTTCGTTCATGACACATTTCCATCCAGGACAAGAGAAGATATACAACCTCGACTCGAGACAAGAATCCTCGAATCTTATGAGATCACTTTGCACCACAACGCCAAAGGGGATCAATTGGAGGGATCAACGGTCATGGATGCTCGTTGAGGAGGTCCAATGGCCGTCGACCGAAAACGAGTCAACGGTACTTACTGGCGTCGTTCGAGGCAAGGGTCTCAAGGCCGATCGCTTAGTTCACGTGGGGGATTGGGGAACGTTCCAAATCGAGAAGATCACAGCCGCGCCACTTCCGACTAAGAAGCGGAAAGACGACGCAATGGCTGTAGAAGAGACAGAGGCTGAGAATGTCTTGGAAGTTCCCGACGAGGACCAGGATGACCTTGCCGAGTTAGCCCCCGAAGAAGTAATGATGGGTGATGCGGAAATGGAGGGAAATATGGAGGAGCCGACAAAGCAAAAGGGTGTGTTACTAGACGACCATCACTATTTCTCTGAAGACGAGCCGGAAGTGTACGCCCCACCGAAGAAATTACCAAAAGGAACATCGTCCTACCAAGCAGCTTGGTACCTGGACGATGTGTCAGATTCCGAATCGGAGTTAGACGATCAAGAGATGGAAGATGCGCAAGATGAGCATCTGCCAGCAGCCCCCGAAGATGGCATGGAGGGTATTGCTCACAGAGAGCCCACAGAGGCTGCTATGTCAGAGTACCCTCAGTCAGAGATGTTTGTGGAACCGAATGAAGAGGACGATGCTGCACAACTAGAGGCGTACCGGTCAAGAAAGCGCGATGAGGCAGAAGATGACAAGGAATTCCCAGATGAAATTGAATTGCATCCAAATGTCCTTGCAAGGGAGCGACTAGCAAAATACAGAGGGTTGAAGAGTCTGCGGACAAGTCCTTGGAATACAGACGAAGACCGACCTTATCAACCGGAGGAATGGTCAAGGTTATTACAAATTTCCGACTACCAGTCTTCTCGAAACCGTTCAATGAGAGAAGCTTTGGTTGGTGGCGTGGTCCCTGGAACAAGAGTCCACGTTCACCTGAGAGGTGTCCCCAGAGATCTAGAGAAATCTTACTCTCCCTCTCGGCCAGTCACACTCTTCTCTCTTCTACGACATGAAAATAAGAAAACATCATTGAACTTTGATATAACACACAAGGAGGATTATGAGAAGTCCATCAAGGCCAAGGAGGAGCTCATTGTCCAGTGCGGTCCTCGACGGTTCGTCGTTAATCCTTTATTTTCACTCAGTGGTAATACCGAAAACGACGTCCACAAGTATTGCCGGTACCTCCACCCCGGTCAATCCGCCATCGCAACATTCATGGGTCCTATCACTTGGGGAGCTGTACCAACATTATTCTTCAAGCGAACAATCCCTGAGGAAGGCAAGGAAGGATCAAGCTTACCCCTACAGTTAGTCGCAACGGGAACTGCCCGTGCGCCTTCGACAGCAAGAGTCGTTGCAAAGCGTGTCATCTTGACTGGTCATCCCTACCACATCCACAAGAAGGTGGTTACCATCCGATACATGTTCTTCAACAGAGAGGACGTGGAATGGTTCAAGGCATTGCCGTTGTGGACGAAGAGAGGGAGAGCTGGATATATTAAAGAGGCTCTTGGTACCCACGGGTACTTCAAGGCCAACTTTGATGGAAGAATCAACCCGCAGGATGCGGTTGGCGTTAGTCTTTATAAGCGGGTGTGGCCACGGAATGCCGTTCCCTTCACTGGGCCTCTATTGAAGGAAGGGGTTTCGGAATCGCAAAACGATGCCATGGATGAGGATATCCAATAGATGTAAAACGATATAGAGAACGGATCCAATGGATATGTTTAGATCTGTTCATAACAGCATAGCATCCGGTTTCACGATCGTTAGGATTATCATGAGATAAATGATAAGTGGTTTTGATTCCACCAATATATGGTCACTTCATCTAAGTGAAGTTTCTCTCGGTATCATATAAGCGCAAGTGACCCTCTACGCTAATACGCTAATAAGGTGACTCGGGCATCACCTCCGATTACTCTAATGTCTCCAACCCAGCCGTGGGCTTTGGGCCCCCATGCGCCTTGACAACCTCCTCAGCTCCGCTCGCCCTCCAAGCGCTAAGGATCAAGTTGACGATATGGTCAACACCAACCCCCTTCTTGACCTGCGCAAACACCGTCGGGCCCCCCTCCCGCATCTTCCTCGCATCGCGCTCCATGACACCCAAGTCCGCGCCCACCGCCTCCGCCAAATCCGTCTTGTTCACGACCAGCAGGTCGCTCTGCGTGATCCCCGGCCCGCCCTTGCGCGGCACCTTGTCCCCGCCGCTGACGTCGATCACGTAGATGATGAAGTCGGCCAGCTCGCGGCTGTAGTTCGCGGCTAGGTTATCGCCGCCCGACTCGATTAGTAGTAGGTCCGTCCCGAACTCCCGGTGCAGGTCCTCGAGCGCCGCTAGGTTCGCGGATACGTCCTCCCGCACGGCGGCGTGCGGGCACCCGCCCGTCTCGATGGCCCGGATCCGCGATGCCGGGAGCGCCTTGTGCTTCGTCAGGAACTCGGCGTCTTCCCGCGTGAAGATGTCGTTGGTTACGGCTGCGATGGAGTAGTGCGAGCGCAGCGCGAGGCACAGCGCCAGCATGAGGGCTGTTTTGCCGGAGCCGACAGGTCTTTCGGGAAGTGTTAGTTGAAGGCTTTATTTATACCTTATACCTTGCTATCGATATAGAAATGTAGTCTCTCTTGGCTCCCTGCTCTGCTCCTGGATCTCCCACACGATAAGTAGACGTGGTATGGACACTCACCCTCCAATGCCAACGGTAAAGGCTCGCTCGTTCCAATTGCGGCCCTCTACGATGGGCATCTCGCGGCCGAGGAAGCTTCCGGGCCCGTCGAGGATCTCGTGTGAGTGCCCGTGCTCGGCAACGGAGAAGCCATCGTGGGAATGGCTCGTCAAGCCGCCGTCATGTGAGTGAGTAGCCATTGCGGGGTATGGCGGGAGAATTCCTGGGCTATAAATCTAAGAGAACAGGGCCACGATATAGGCAAGGTCTTATGGACAGCAATGACGATTTTGATAACAACTCAGTAGCTTCTTTCCGAATAGTTGCTCATTGACAATGGCTACTAGCTCTCTGACTCTTTCGTCCATGTATGTGATATCCCATATCTTATCTGTGGTGAGGGGCAGCAGATCGGTCTAAGATCTGTACCCCACCCGAAAAGATCTAGCTGGAGCCGAGCTGGAAAAAGCATGTTGACTGTCTGCCCATCAATAATGAATGGCTACGAAAAATGTTGTTTACTCGTACAAAAAAAATGTGCTACCACCTCTCTCTATATAAACGTAATTCTTTGCCCAGATCTATTTGCCAAGTACAGTACCTGCAGGAGCATTTGGTAATTGAAGCGTTTGTCCACCTCTAATTACGTAAATCCAAGAACTGTAAGGCGAGTTGACTGTAGTTCAACAGCTCGGCTGCTCTTTTAGGTTTAGCTTCGTTTATGACCCCATCCACTGGGTCCTATCGGGGTCCTATCGTTGGTTTGTCAGATCTGCGCTTGAGCAAACGTGGTATGTATACTGCAAGATACGGCGGATCCATCACAACTCACTAGAGAAATCGGTGTCCTCAGGATACCAAATCATCTCGATTGGTCTAGTGGTCAGGATACCTGCTTGTCATCCTCTGACAAGCCGCAGGTGGCCGGGGTTCGATTCCCCGATCGAGAGCATTTATTTTTCGTCTTTTGCATTTGTTACTATATAGCAGCAGCAGCAGCAGTTGGCTGTGAATTTTCCTCTTTTTGAAGTTTTCTCTTACTAAATAAAGGAATTTCTCTTAATCTTTCATAAGGCTAGTTCCGACTCGGATCGCCTCCGTACCAAGATTTCAATGAATTAAAATTTCCCCTTTGCTTTACATGTAATTCTATTACAATGTTTCATATAAACCGTTACGACTCTGCTTCTCACAATTATCCCTGATTCAGCCGTAAGCATAGATACCAAACATCATGCCGCCTTTACTTATATTCGATCGGATTTCAATATCGTAATTGTTTGAATCATGTTACTTCCAGGCACATATCACAACATTGAAACCACTATTCGGTTTGTCCCGAAATTCCCAGCTCCTGTCTATACGCTCGGACCGTCGATCAAAGAATTGTCGATCGATGATTCTCAAAATCTCCGGATTTGTCATTGTATTGGTAGTACCGTACCTGATGTCTTCATCTCGGAGATCGTGTAACATTTCTCTGTTACACTCAGCTGCTGCTAGCCTGCCAGTGGATGCGATGCCAACGCTGGCCAGAACGTCCTTGTTGCTTTACCCGCCCTTCCTGCATACATGTACATGCCTGTGTGTGTGTATCAAGCCTCCATGCTAACTAAGTACCCAGGTATTGAGCACCAAATACGATGATCATCCGGTTCATGCTGCAAGCAACCGTTATCTATTAAAACACAACGGTCCTTCTGTGCCAGCGACGTACCTTAGCGCGGACACAACCATGGGATGCTTTTTCTATAACTCCTATTATCTACCATGCGTCTTCATGCCTGATGGATCTGTCTGCTACGACAGGGATGATTGCTCAGCTATAACATATCAACCTACAATTCAATTGATTGGCCGCGTGTGAAGAAAGGCTATCATCAAACTGCCTCTCAAATCTTCTGCCTTGAATGGAGTTGGCATTCGCTATTTCATTTGACACTCTTGTCCAGAAAAAAATTTTCTTCAGATGGCTAGTGCCGGAGTAATAAGTCTCAGTCATTGAAAGTAATAGTTCCTCCACCTACGATAGCATATCACGGCCTTCGTGCTCATTTACAGGAGCTACGTGTTGATCTACTATGTAAGCAAGACCTTTGAGTCGTCCCGACTCTCTTTAAACTGTGTTCTCGCCAATGAGCTGAGCCAGGACTTGGAGACTCCTTAATAATAATGCAGGAAGTGATGGCCATTGATTGGTACGCGATTCGCAGAGTTACATGGCTTCAGTCGCCAGCTAATCAACTGAAGGATTAATGCGTGCCAATCTGCAGAATCTTGGTATCATTCGACGAATCGCCATGAACTGCCGGCTGGCGAGACTGGACGGTGGGCAAATATATTGAAAGAGGGCCAAGCACACTCATCTCGTGTATGTCCGCACGTATTATGTGTGGTTGGACTTTCTGAACTGGAACCTACCCAACAATCAACCATGGCCTAATTAACATCAGAGCTGCTGTAGATGGATGGGCACAAGGCAAGATATGCTCTCATCGCCCGAGAGGTCGTACGGTAGATGCAGCTATCCACCACGCCACGCGGCCCTATCGATTCGCCCTACAAGCGTCCATGATGTAGACAGACAGGTACGTACATACAGATGACATTCGGCATCCTCCCCGTAGTGGGACAGGAAGTGCAGATTTAAACACCGAATCCATCGTGGAACCAGACGCTGTGCGACGACATTAAGGACCGCATTACCCCTTCGCTCGTAGAATTTGGAATGAGTGGGCGTTCGTCCCGTCTCGACACTGGCCCCAACCCTCGTCTCTTCCCCTTGGGGAAAAAGGGCACTAGGGTACGTGCATGAGGTATTCAGCACTAGCCAATATGCGACCAAGGGCCAGCTACGAGCCCAGCTACAGAGACAAGGGCTTTATGTGCGACCGGGGGGTCGTGACAAGGATCCAGCCGCCGTTGTCCACCTCCACCCCGTTTGCCCATATCGACCACGGTACTCCTCATGCTCAAATTCAAATACGTGCCTACCATGTGTTCATACCTACGACTCTCCCAGCAGACCGCCTCGTTTGGCTCTCGCAGCAGACTCGCAGGCGACTGCGTTGCAGTGCATTCTAGATCCAGAGCCGGGTAAAATAATGACACCAGAAATGCGTCTCGATTCCGTAAGCCTGCAAGCCTCCAGAATGTAGAATGTAGGATGCTAGAAAATCAGGGCGACAAAGGGAACCGAGGTCACGCAGTCGCCGGGAATCGTCTAGTGTTGCCCTTGTCGTATGGAGTTACGTTAGTTAGCTAGCCTCCAGTAGATGGGCTACTAGCGATGACTGATAGTCAAGTGACGGACCACTGCCGTTCGGTACCGTTCACGAGCCCTTGTACACCCCCCATGTTACGTTAAAAAAGAGGCTACATACTCGCTCTCTCTTGGCCGAGATGGGCGCATTGCACGCTTGCCCCGGATTTTCATTTAAGACGAGAGGACCTCCCTAATATGGTCGACAATGGATCGCTTTGGCCGTAGCACGGAACTAATGTAACCTACACGTAGAGAGCTCTAGGTATTTATTTTTTTTACGTTCAACTCCTGGAACCTTGATGTTGGTCCCAAAAAAGGTTCTGTCCTCCTCGTTCCTGGACTTTCCCGTAGTTCGTGCGGACTTACCATATTAGGTTGGTCTTACATCGATTACCGCTGCTGTCTTAGTTTTCGTTCCGTGAGCAAGCTCAAGTCTCATGGGATGGGTCACGCGCGACTTGGGATGGGCGTGTGCAGATAAGGAATTGGCACTTCGTTAGGGCTTGAGAATATAGTTTCTCCCGGCTTCTCATACCTTCAGCAAGGTTTACGCAAACTTACGACTTCGGCTCCTAAATTATATCTTGGTCTGATATTACGAGCTAGACAGTCCTCGAGTCCTGACCACCCAACCGTTCTACCTCGAAAATATCATTTAAATAGGGAAAAATAGATATAATGCAACTCACCATGGGTCGACCAGCAGATAGCCGTCAACAGTCGGGTACAGCTGGGCAAGCTGCCCACAAGACTGACTCATACAAACAGAACCAGACGAGACAAAACCGACATGCCAAGTCGCAACCCTTCGATGCCGACGACTTACGTCGGCGCCTGTACGTTGTTATTGCGGAGCAAGAAGCAGCGGCGAAGAAGAGCCGGAGAGAAAGGCCGGAGAAAAGGAGATCAATGCAGAGCAACGAGCTAGATACTCCAACGAGCCAGTCAGACACCAGGAGAACGAGCTCGGCCGCCCCAAAATCAGCAATCGCGAAGTCAGGACCCAGCGAGACAAGCTTCGCTGCAAGAATGGCGAGAAGCAAGATATCAGCATCAGATATTTCAAAAGAAAGTGCCGACCAATCATCAGAAGGAAAAACAAGCCGGTCGATGTCGATGTCGAAATCCATACAAGAGAAGCTACGGCGTAAGTCTTCGAAAGCGGATCCCACGTCGACGGAGAACGCGGTAAATGCTGCGTCGTATCACCACGTGCCCCAGGAAGCAGCCACGCAGTTTGAACGGACGGCAACAGGTACTGGCATGCGTGAGAGGAACCTCGTGCACAGTTCATCGCAATCAGCGCTCAAGCCTCAAATCGACGGTCGTCGGCCCTCTGAACAAGCTGAGCTCGACGCGGGCATTACTCCAGCGCCGCAGAATAACGCTTTAGAACGAATAACCACTCACCGCGAGATGCCTCACGAAAGAACCCAATTCCGAAACCCCTGGTCAGTACCGGACGAGCGCGTCAGCTCGGAAGAGGGCCGCCGCCGACACAGTATCGTCGGATTGGCACCTGTGAGATCGAGACGGAAAAGCAGCTTCGGAAATATCCTAGAGGACGAGCCACTTACCGTCCATCCAACCGGGAGACTAGACCCACCGCTCGACGAGATATCGTCGGAGGAGACGCTGGCGATCGATCCGGCGACGGCAAACGAACACCGGGTCGACTGGACGCAGAGCGACGAGATCCCCGAGAAGCCCAAGACCGCTGCGGCGAAGATCCCGCTGCTTAGGAAGGCGGACTCGCTGTGGACGCTGAAGGGCAAGAAAGGGAATCCGGGCAAGAACGGCGGCCAGGTCCGCGACGAGAAGATAGGTGCGATACGCGAGAAGCAGGATGAAGGGTTTGCGGCCCCTTCGCCGCCGAAGTTCCTCAGGTTGGGGTTCCTGTCGAGGTTCAAGCGATGAGTTGGAATGGAGAGGACAGGAGAGAAGGCCGCGCATGATGTTAATGAGAATATCTTAATGACTGACTGACTGACTGGACTTAATAATGAATGACTATTATGCATTCCGACTATCATCTAGGCATCTACCTGGCTAAGCAAACGTACATTCTCGTCAGTATAATTATTTCGTCTGTTAGGGAGGAGATTGATTCAAGCAGTGTGGGAAAGAAGAAGGGAAGTCTTGCTGGAGTCCTCGTCTACGTTTTCTGTTCTGCTGCGGTCGCATAAGATACGCCGTCTCGCCTGCGACCGAGAGTAAACCTCCGAAGAAGCAACTCTCTCTCCGCCATGTCCCGAAGGGGGAACACTGACTGCTCTTGTGTACATCCTCTCCTAAGTTTTCCGAATTCTCTCTAGAAGGACAATGTATGAACCAGAAGAGTTGTAATTATGGCCCGGGCGACCGAAAAGATTGCCGGATCTACTACTTGTACAGACTTCCTCTTTCTACACGTAAGTTCATGGCGTAAAAGGATGTTGGCGATGCCAAAATATAACAAGTACTTACTCTCCTCTGTCTTATATCGCAGGGCGACTCTTGCTCTATAAAGCCGAATATCATAACTATATGTTGTAGGACTGATTGATTGATCGTAGAAGCCATCGAGTGTGAGTGTCTAAGGGCTGCGAGGTAGCGGAGTGAATTTCGAGTTGCCTTAAGTGGAGCACGCAGTAGGCATATAAGATGTTGTAACGCACAAACTACTATCAACTGGAGCACCAATCAGAGTCATCCTGAATGGTACCAGCAATGGCGCAGTGGCAGAGTGGTCTAATGCGATAGACTAGAAATCTATTCCCTTCGGGGGCGTCTGTTCGAATCAGGCCTGCGTCGCATATTCTTTTGCATTTTTTCCTTATCCTTTTTTTCCCCCATATCCTTTGAATTGGCGGTTCTTCATATTTGCCAGTTTCTAACATCCTCGAGCGCTTTTTAATTGTCAATTTTGCTAAAATTCAAGTGTTCCGATTCGAAGTTTCTAGTTGCGCTATATCTCGAGCCAACTTAGAGGCTCCAGAGGCCATTGACAATAATCTCCGATGTCGCCACAGCAGCTCGATTGCCAGTGGCTTCTAGTTGAATGACAGCCCTGAGGAATGAGGTGGGGTTGGAGTAATTCGACAGATAGGTATCGGATGAGATTGTGCTAGGCTCGTAATATTGCTCCTCAACCCCAGAAGTGGGAGATGAACAGGTAGGTAGGCATCTATCTATTGATGGGCGTTGTTCCTTCGATATCAAACTTGGTCGTCGAACTTGGGCGTGAATAGTAGTCTAGGAACCAGTGCTCGTGCGTAGGGCAGGAAGACAAGACCCTAGAGCTGCAAGCGTGAGGTGCTTTGCATGCTAAAGAGTTGGTCACACATGCACGACATAGCTGCTACATGGACCTTTGCTGGAGGTGTAATAGCTGCCAGGGCTGACAAGATCCCAAGCGTGTAAATAACGTTGTCCCTGTACCTCAATACCTACCTGCTAGGTCAGACAGTCGTATACATGAACAACTGATTGTCGTAGGGAAAAAATCCAAATATTATCAGACGTTATTTAGCTGGATAATACTCACAGTCATAAAACACAATTACATTCACATTCGAGAGTCTTAATATGCTAGAATTTTGTTGGCTATATATTGTTCTGGAGCCACAAACATGCCAGTGGCTTAAGGGACACCCGACTTAGATACCCTATCTGACAGTCTGTGATTTACTATACATCGGAACGTCGTCGTTGACACGAAAGAAATGTGAACAACGTATTGATATTCACCTTAGGGGCTTGCTACACCATTTCTGATGATCATTTGCTCCTGTCATTTATAGCAGCCAGCCTTGATGCCACGCGTACTAGACACCTGGGAGCCTCTTAGTCATGACAGTTCCTATCTATGACTTCGGCGAATCGAATTCCATTTCAACTCAGGAAGTCTAATAGCTCATAAAGTACCACCCTAGACTGGCACGTCGCCATAGATAATACATACATCAAGCCGTTGCCCCGGCGAATAGGATATACTCAATCGTTGCCATAGACGTGACGGGTTCGTTGTCAGTCTTGCTCATTCCAACTCATTTCTAGTAGTTTACTTCAAGTATGTGAGTCGTAGAGATATCTGTCCTAGCTGAAGCATCACCTATATAATGCAAGTGTCTACTATACTATAGCAGAAAATGAAGTAATGCCCATAGTAAGTAGGTGTAATATATGAAAAAAATAGATAATCCAATAGTCAGGGATAGTGAGAGTAAAAGAAGAGGGAGAGATAATCTACGACAATTCATAATGGGCGATCTAACTCCCTACGAGCAAATAGCCCGCACAGAAACATCTCTCGAAGCGAGAAGCGCATTCTTGCCACCTCTTTCGCCGGCCTGCTTTATTCCATATATCCTTCGACATATGGGAGAAGGCGAGGAACTGCTGCCGCCACTGCCGCCGCCTCAATCTTTCAAATGTGAGGTTAGTATGCCGAGTGCTTCACACTCTTAAGTCACTTCTCGAGTAGGCTTGATCATGAACCCAAGCAACCCCTATCCTATTTCTATGATTTTTAAATCGGCTAATTGGGGACTTACTTACCCTCATCCAGAGTCACAAATTCGGCGGTTACGGCCAGGACTGGTTGAACCATATACGCGAGATACACAAGTGGTATCAAGACATCAACGACAACATCGACCTACCGCTGAGGAAGTGCGAAGTCCTCGCGGGCAATCGGCTCACCTGCCTCGACTACCTCTGCGACCACGTAGTCTGTCCTAACTTGTGTCTAAGGGTCGACACCGATACTCTACTGTTCAAATCAGAATGTCTTGGCCTGCTCAGCCGTCGTTTTCTCCTGATCCCCTACGAAGAAGATAGTATCTTCGTCAACATCGTGTACGATCGAAACGGAGACATCATATCGACGTTCGACGGCGTGGCGCGGGGCCGAAAGCAGCGCCATGACAACGCCGTCAGGGTCTTTCGAGCGCTCATCGAGCGGTGCGGCCTTCCGCGCATCCCGCATGTAGAAAGCCGGATGCAAAGCCGGAAGATGAGCCCGGGGGACGAGCGGTATAACGGGTACCTTGCGTTGGAGGGGGCGCGGATATTCCTCCGGGAGATGTTTGCGGCCCCTGAAGACTGGAGAGATTGGACCGCATCGGGCCTTTACGCGATGCGGAACGTTGAACTGATTACGGAGACGCAGGCTAGAGTTACGTGGATTGACATTTTAGATGACGCGTGTAGAGGCTGGGACAATTAGTAGCGGTTCTGGCCCGCTGGTCCTTGGATATGAAGTGCCTACTAGGAATCCAAGCTGAGGGTTGATAGGGCCCATAGTTAGATGTAAAGTGTAATAAATTCGTAAATCTCAGGCGATTTAGTTTGGACATGTCCTCGTACTTCATAGGAAGCTAAGAAATGAGAATTGTGTTTATCTCTTCTGATTATTAAACTATGACAACTATGGTGCCGGGATACTATCGTACAGAACCAGGTCGAACACGCAAGGCACCATATTTTGGAGTAGTCGTAGACGTCTTGTAGTAGGTGTTTTAGCCTGATTCGAGGTTGCCTTTGGTGGTATCATAATATTCGCCCAACATAAGCTGTTGAAAGACGTGCTAAGTGCGAGAGCTCGGATAGAGAAGGTGAAATAGGCAATTTGGTCATTACTAAATTGAACTTGCCCTAAGAAGGACAGTAGGACCACATCTTAACCTGTTCTGCATTATTGGCCAAGTTTGGTCTGATAATGGTAGAGTATACGGACGCCGTCGAGCAACCCCTTGACCTTGATTAGATAGTTCCTGCAATCAAAGCATGAATGACAAGCTTACCAAACAGCGTCTTCAATTTCGTAGATAATACATGTATGGTATCGGGGGAGAATGGAGGGTGGCGCGTGTCGAAGCTATATGGTACCATGAGTTCCTTTATGGAAAGTCTATAGTCGATATGGTAACCCCCTATTACACGTCGGATTTCTCGGCTTTTAACAACTCCCCGATGGCTTCGGCGTCTTCCTTTGCGAGCTGCTGTCGGATGTTGGCCTCCGCATTGGCGGATTCTCTTCGAGCCGAGTAGATTCGGACTAGCTCGCAGTACTCCCTGAGAGCGTCTCTATCGTCTCCAGGGTTGTCTCTAGTCCGGCGGAGCGCCTCGATGCCGTTCTCATAGCCCATATCCTTCGTCCAGGGTTGATTCGCCTTACGATAACCATTGTTGGATCCACCATGCTTTCCATTGCCATTGCCATTGGTGTTAGGAGGGTCTGTGGCTGCTGCAATATTCCAAAGCAAATACTCTAGGTTAGGATACCGTTGAGTGAGTGCTTTATATTCTGGCATGTCGGCAATCTCTGACCGCTCAAAAGCGGTAGACTGCGTCGCATCCCCCTCGTTATGAGAGGAATCTCGAGAATCATCATGAGAGCTGACGGTGTCTGATGGCGCCGTGGAAGTAGTACTTAGCGGTTGTGGTGCAGAAGCTTCCACTGCCGGGTGATTATCGCGATGCTCTCGGAAGCATGTGAGCGAGCATCTATGTAACGAAAGTGAGAAACAGGCGTTATGGTAAGCTATAAGGTTGTACTTACGTATATAAATTACAGCGAGTGCACTTGTATTTGCCGTCGACTGCGTCGCAAACGACACAAGGTCTACCGGGCGCCATGGCTTAGACCAGATTTCGTTACCGCTCTATCTTAGACCGCACATGCTACCAATGGCAAGGAGAAGATGTGAACGAACAGTTATGATCTAGGGGGGGTGAGTAGAGCCCTCAGCCTGAAAACACTGAAAAGACCAATGTGCTGTATAGGCGTCTTAGCGGAGGAAACCTTGGGGATGGTGGCACTCTAAGTCAATATGATCGCACGGATGACGCGATTATGTAGTGCTGGTAGTGTTCCTAGGCACTGGTTTCGTCCCTTCCTCTATACTAATAGAGCCAAGGTCTGCTTCTATTACCAGTTCACGAAAGACTGTTGTTTCTTTCCCTTTTCCCCTCGAACTTCGGGATCTTCGTTTCCATATAACTTAGCTTGAGGGCTCACAGTAACACTGGCTATGCGATGCGGGAGCAGGCCTGATCTATGTCCAGATATGCGGCAACGCGAGATTATAGTGCCACCGACTTTGCCAGGGGATTCCACCAGTGGTTCTTTAAAGGGGCAAACTAGTGAAGGACAAAGCTGTGTAGAATGGTCGTACATGTGAATTGCCAGTTAGGCGTCGTCTCTGTCCTATCAATGGCTCTGTCGCAGAATTTTAACATTTCACGATGGCTGCTGAATATGAGTTGTTGAGGCTGAGAGGCGTGAACGGCGTGTGGCTTGAGCTCTGCAAAAGCGACGGATAAGAAATTGCAAGGATGGACCCAAGTTCGTCTGTTGGATCGGCACCCGTTACGCCGGTAAAACTCCGGCGAAGGAACCTAATAGAACGCTCGGACCAATGAGAGCCCGTTCGACAGCTAGCTTGTACCCTGGTATCCCGAGGATTTGCGTCATTGCCACTGATTGATAAGCGACGAAATTTGTTAGCTGCTCTTATCGGCGCAATTCGGCAATTGGAGCAATGATTCAAGCTGAACATCTATCAACTTTTAATCGCTCTTTAATGTACACCTAAGACATCCTTATTGTCACAAGTCTCAGATGCCAAAGAATTGGCCACAAAATATCTCGAGGCTCCACGTCCGACCTAATTGAGACACAAGTCAATCTGCAAAACGAGGAAGACGACGATGCCCTCAAACCGACTTCTCCGGCCAGCAGCCGCTCTGCTGTCCGCGACGACGAGACGGGTAAAGCCCACCACATGCGGGCGGCTCTACGAAGCAGCACGACAGGCGCATACGAGCGCGCAGTCGTTGGGCATATCTGCGAGACCTAGGCCAGCGCTACGGACAACCTCAAGGTTACCGACCGTTGCCCCGCGGGGTGCCCGGAGCATCTTCATCCAAACCGAGACTACGCCGAACCCGGATGCGCTGAAGTTTTTGCCGAACCACAGGGTACTACCCGAGGAAATTTCGACACCTTTTATCGAGTACCTGAACCCGCGGAGTACGATTGCGCCGCCGTACCCGTCGCCACTTGCCGCGCAGCTGATGGCCATCGACGGGGTTACGGCTGTGTTCTACGGCCCCGACTTCATCACGGTGACCAAGTCCCCGGACGCAAACTGGGTGCATATCAGACCGGAAGTCTTCAGTCTGATTACCGAGGCTATTACGTCGGGGCAGGAGATTGTCACGGTTAGCAAGAAGGAGGGTGGCGGGGAGGACGGCCAGGAGACAGCCGAGGAAGACAGCTTGAGCTACAACGAAAATGACAGCGAAGTCGTGGGCATGATCAAAGAGCTGCTCGAAACCCGTATCAGACCCGCGATCCAGGAAGATGGCGGAGATATCGAGTTCCGAGGCTTTGAGGATGGGTATGTGAAGCTTAAGCTAAGGGGAGCTTGCCGGACTTGCGACTCGAGTACAGTTACTCTGAAGAATGGAATTGAGGGAATGTTAATGCATTACGTGAGTATATCTTCTTGGAACCTCTGATCCACAATTTAGCCAGATCTTCCGCTCTCCCTAGCAAGATGCTAGGGTCAGTAGGCCTTAAGCCCGGGGAACCTCGGCTACGTGATGAGGAGCAATGCTAACCAGATAACAGATCGAGGAGGTCAAGGGAGTACATCAAATCATGGACCAAGAGGAAGAGATCGCATTAAAGGAGTTCGCAAAGTTCGAGGAGAAGCTCCGGCAACAAAAGGGACCAGATGCAGCACCAACAACGCCGGGCAAGGACTCACTGGATTCAGTCCCCGGATAAGCTAGCACATGCTTCATCTGATGTATGATAGAGCGTCGTCCCAAGTGCGTCATTAGCAGAAATGAGAATACCCTGAGTGTGGGATGCAACTTCGATCAGCCAACTTAGCTAGGTTAGGTTTTGACAATCTCGTATGTTTGAGCAGAGTTCGCAGCTAGGTAGCGGCCGCGAAGGCAAGCAAGCGTGGCGCGAGAGCTAATGCGGCCGCCGGTCTAACAACTTGACTGTACGTGTGGCCATCTCCGTCTACGATCTAGATCTAGGTTTTCCGAAAAGCCTATCCGTCATAGGGCCCCATCTGAAGGTTGGGTCAATATTAACTTCAGCAACCACTAAGGCGACAGGCCCGCTGCATACCTGGCCGAGATTCGCCAGGATCGTCCTTGCGTTGATCCGCGAGTAGCCTCATCCCCCCCCGTTCACACAAGCAGCCCAAGTCCCGGCACTACGCGGCGGGAGACCAAATCGCATCGGCCCATCGTAGGTTTTCTCCTGCTTGTGCTTGCTTCCCATGGGGCGAAAGGGGGTGACACCACCGGAAGGCAACTAAAGTGCATTTCGCTCTTTTTGCTGTGGCGGGCGGCGATTCGCACCGGTGTGGCGATGGGACGTGAGGGATGGCCAGGGTCACATGGGCGACGTGCAGCTCAAGCGTGCAGCCCACGAAATCTCTCCATGAAGCAATGCACGATTGGGGGGGGGGAAGGGGGGGTTGTCGGCTGCGCTGGTTGAATGTGGTTGCAGCACGTCCAACCCCGCAAAAGGCAGCCAGACGGCGTACGTCAAGCTGCATTGCAGCAACCACGGGCGTCCCTAATATGTCCGAGTTTGGTCTAGTAGGGCTTCCTATCCCGAGCGTTATTCCCACCTCCTTTCACCTAATGTGTTACTTCGCGAGGTCTAGTACATATGTCGTTGAAACCGACATGGTAAGTTAGCGGGAAGATCAGGATCTGGATCGCCCTTGGATCCTCCTTTGTCTCGGACTGCCTACTACTATACCTGCCTATGTACCTACCATGTCATGTTTACACTTATTTACGGCATAGAAGCCTCATGCGCTAAGGGAGAGACTTGGCACTGAAGAATACCCCATAAAAAGGTAGTAGTAATATTTGGCATCATCGAAAGATTTTTCGTTGTTCGATATTGCAATACCCATTTCGAGTCACGGGGCCCTTTTAAGTGAGACACAAGATTGTACGTGGTGTTCAAGATACCCAGGTAGATGCATGTAGATGCTAGCTTCAGATGCTGTGCTCCGCGCGGAGCAGGATGACCGTTCGCTCTGTTCCGTACTCGGGTATGTTTGTGGCTTCGGTCGCAGTATTGTCAAAAGCCATCGTCGAGAATTGTCATGTCATCAATCTCCGGATTATACCGGAAATTGTGCTGCGAGTTGGGTAACGATGATGCGTCAATGCAAGTTCTCAATAATCTCTCAGTAATATGGTCTTTTTACTAGTTCAAGCATCTGACGATCTGGGTTCTCTCAGTTATCTGTGGTAATCGGTTAGGCGCATGCGTCTTGGTAGTCCAACGGCTAAGAAGCAGATCATTCAGTTGCCCTAGTCGCCCTACATAGAGGGCGGAATAACTTCTAAGATTGCGTCGTAGATCCTAGCAAACATTCGTAAGCTCATGCCAATCAAGGTCACTGAAGCGCAAGAATCCGCTGCTGCTTTTGCAGCTGACTTGGTAAACGATGCAGACTTCGAATCCCGTATCGATTTCCCGTTCACGAGCAAGTCTCGATCTGCTCCGTCGTCGTACAGGCCTCGTAATTCATGGTTGACCGTTTGCAAATAGAGTTGGCAAAAGCGGACTAAAAATCCGGGGTAATGCCCCCCTGAAGATAGCTGTGCGACGATTTTGGGTACGGGTACTTGAGGAGCCTGCGCCACCTCCAAGTTTCGCAAGCAAATCCCGGTGACGACATGGCGGACGGGTATCTGGCGTGCAACGGTAGTATGCGATGAACACGGTGCTGGGAACTCGGATATCGAACAGAGCAGAGCTTTGTTTGTGTGTTATACCAACATTGAAGCGCTTCATTTCAACCCAAAGCGAGTGGATCTTTTTGAACAAGGTCAAGTTCCCATTTAGGCTGAGCCTTGCAGACGCAAATTCTCAAGAATTATAAAGGGTCACGACCCCTCCACAACCCCCCGGCTTAGGTCGCTAAGGTACTGCATAGTATGCAGGATAATGCGATGTCCGTTATGCGCAAGTGGCTAGGGATACACATAGACGCCATTTCAGGTTTCTTTGTGTCTAGATCGTGGAAGTAAAATGACAGAGTCGGCTTGCAATAAAGTTCGAAGTTCGTGTTACGACAACCAAATCCATCTGCTCAAAGTTGACATTGTCTTGGGCACACGACACTGCACTTGTCTGTCGAAACTCTCGAGTGTCGAAGGACCGAATGAGGATGCGGGATTCGTTCGTTGCATCTGTTGGACGGGTGGAAAGGTTTGGTACCCCTCCCCTGTCGCCTTATGGTCGGCTACATATGTAGCTTCAGGAGTGCTGCCCACCTCCACAATGCTTTATTATCTTACCCAAATAACCTGTACCTTGCGAAAGTCGAATTTGATACTATACCACACAGGGACGTGCTGTCTACACATGAAGCTTCCAGACGACGATAGACATCCGCTACGTTGCCATTCTGGCCCAGTGATCGATCTTGTTACAGACTTTCTTCTTGTTGAGCATTGAAGCCAAGTAGCATTAACCCCAGAGTCGAATGTTAGGTAAGGTAACAACGGTTTTGACGTGCAGTGTGTGCATCAATCAAATATGCAGGAGGGCTGGCGCAACTTTCATCGGCGTTCCGTTCCCCAGATATGCGTGAAAATGGAAGCTGGCCAAGTCCGGTTAAGACGGCTGCATCCACCTCTGAATAGAGGACTGACTCGCAGGCCGCCCAGCTTCGCATCCATGCACGGCTTCAATACTTGTACTCGGTCAGGAGAGGGGACAGGATGTTGCACTGAACATGGAGGCCCTATTCGCCGTACCGACGAGTTTCGTCTGGAGATCTTCAACGGTGGGCTAAATCGTACAGAATTGACATATCAGTCCTCGACCCCTGATTGGTGTGGCTTATGCACACCTTTTATAGAACGATGCCTTCGGTGTGTATGTAGCCTGGTGGCAGTTGAAGAAGCGCCAGCTGAGCAGCCGTATGGCGCCAGTTCGTCAGACTTGGTGGCGTTCACAGGAGAGGGCTTGTTTCAAGAGACGGAAACGAAATACCTCAGATGACTAAGACTGAAGATTGAATATTTCCGAGACGGTAGCTAAGCGCCATCTTACATCAAAAACACTCTCCTCAGACCCCTGTGTACTTAGGTGGTCTAATAAATTGGCAAGTGACCTTGTCTCGAATGGGTAGGCGGTCTCTGGCTGTATGTATGTATGTAGTTGAGAGGTTTAATCAGGATATGGATGGATCTTTAGAAATACGACTGCTCACTGAATCTGATATTGGAGATGACTTCCGCGAAAGACTACGAACATAAAAAGCCGGCGTGTTATTGGTCGCTGCTCGTACTCCCCGGAATAGCCAGGATACCGTAGCAAACAAAAGCTTGGACCGTTGAAGGACTCGGGCCAATAGGTGTCTCTGGCTCGACCTCTCGCCGTCCGCCAGCAGCTCGAGATCAATCTTCCCCACACTTTTGAGTGTCCCAAGTTAGAAGCTCGAACCAAGATGCTCGCAATATTTCATCGGATTCGTCGACAATAAGCTTAGCGGGAAAGCCGAGATTAAATTCGAATTAAAGAAGAGCAGGACATCTTGACTCGGCCCCTTTGAATTCGGTGGCTTAGATATTGGACGGAACACAGTACGTATGGCGCTGCGCATCCGAATGTTAGGCGGCTCGGGCGAAGCTTTGGTGGTAGCTTGAAGATCATCCTTTGTCCGTCAAATTAATAAAATCCATCTGAAGACCCGCTTGTCGTCAGGCATCCCCAGACACCCAAATTCTTGCACCCGCCTTTTTCTCGATTCGGACAAGTCTGGTGGGCCCCTTCGCTTTGTTATTTTAGTGCGTGGATTGCTGGGCGACTGGGGTTGCCGGGGCCAGGTACAATCGGTACGTAGCAACCTTAGCAACCACCTTCGCAACCTTACCTCCATCCTTGACCAACCCTTAGCAACAGACATACACACTACGTCTTCCACCACAAGGAAAGTTCCAACGGACCACGATCCAATTAAATTCGACAAAATCCATGCTCCCCCCTTCGAGACCCTTCTGCACGAACTGGACTCCGCAGACAACTTTGAGGAGCTTGCACTGCACCGTCGTCCCATCCCATACCATCCCATCCCATCCATATCCGTCCATCCACTAATAACCCACACCAAGACTTACTGCGCCCACACCTACTTACTTGCAGCACTCACATACAGCACCTGGGCATTGCCAGTCCATGACGGGATCAACTTAAGGGACAACATTCCATTTCCTACCTGATCATACCTGACCACTTCCCACTACCTTATCTGTTGGACTGATACCCTCTTTCTCCTATGTCACTTCTGCTGTCCACAGGCGATCGAAGAAGCACAACAGACGGCGAGAAATTGGACTTCGTGTCGCCCCATCCTTTCGTAAGTTGGAACTTTCTTTTACGTCTTCCTCGGTCCCTACGATCCGTTCGGTAGTGTGGAATTCGGCCAGTTCCTCCAGCTCCCCCCTAGAGATTGCCACTAGGCGCGGAATAGCTGGGTGATTTACTGCCAAAACCCGGCTCTAAAGCTTGGTGTCTCGCGCGAACTCTTAGTGGAGGGTTACCGCTACTGTACCATCCCTGCAGGCTACTACCAGCCTAACTTTCAAAACCCAGCTTCCGTTCCCCACCAGCCACTTTCCCTCACGCGAGGGTCTCGTGTCGCAACGCCCAACTGCTGGCACGGGTCCTGAGTCCAGTGCAGATGCACCTACCACTTGCTCCTTCTGGGGCTACCCTAAACTACCACTACTCTTCCCCGCTCTTCTAATTTCAACACCCTCCAACACTTTCCTCGCTACGCCCTCGTCCGTCCCAGCTGTAGTCGCCCTGCCTCGATCATTCACGGCGACAAAGCCACGACTCCGCCGTCCTTTGCCTGTGTTCGCTAACCACCTGACAAGGGTCGACTTGAACAGTTTCCACGAGAGAAAACAATGCGCCGTTGCGAATAGCTCTGTCGCAGACCAGTGGTGGAAGTTGCACGCATACACCATACGAAGTCAGATGGTACGGTTGGAAGTAGGAGCCAAAGAAAAAAAAAAACCTTGATTTATATCGCCTCCCGCAAAGCGCCTTCTCCCGCCACGCCGGTTTCAATAAAACAATTCACTACAGATAACTGTACCTCCGACTATACCGATCGTATTCGCCTTTCAATACTTCGAGAAAGGTGACACTCGTCGAAAAAGTTGCAAAGATCGTCGTGCATGAGGATTGCCTCTGACGATACTTTGAGCAAGACTCCCTCTAACAACTAGAATTTCTCGGATTGAATCTTACCTTGTCAACGCGTTGACACCAGAGACATCGAACGCGAGGAGTGTTCTGTGGCTAGGAAAAATACAAAGAGGTAGCGGAGATTCCGACAATACTACGTTGTAGTGTTCTTGGGAGCCGCGGTCCTCGTTACCACCTTTTTTTCTTTTGGTTGAACTTCCCTTCTACGCATTTCTTTCTATTGATTACTAGACGCGGATTCTTCGATACCCTAAAATTAGATCTAATTTGTTTCCGCGTCGTCACCGGTTAGTTCAATTTCGTTCCTTAAAAATCATCCCTCTCGACCTGGTGGACTATTTCTGAAGGTTTTCTGGTGTGCGCTGGCATTTTTGCGATCCAACTTCTAGGTGGAGTGTAGAGATGGGGCCGCCGAGTGCTGCTCCTGTGGATAGGAAACATTAATCATCCTCCCTTGGTCAGGCTTTATATCACTTGCAGCATTTGCCCTTGGTGGGGGTGGTCTCACTCTTTCTTCCTTTATCTCAGTTCTGGCTCTAATAGTATAACAAGGCTGATACATTATATAGGACTATACTCCTATTCCTATTGTAGATTCAGGGGTCTGAGGCGTTCTATATTATCATTCCATTAAGGTTTGGATCGACCTCAGCTCTATTTGGAGCAACTGGTAGAGTTAGGACCCCGATTCCTACCTCCAGGGCTTGTATATCAACTCCCCACTGTCGATTACGCTACAGTGTGTTTATTCAGGCGGGTTATTTTGAGCGGCTCTAACCTAAATTCTATTCGACCGAGATTGCATACCTGCAGACAATGAGCGCCAACAGTATTAAGGCCAATTCTGCAGCCAAAGCCAGCCAGGGTGCATTCCCAGGAGTAGCACCAAGCAATCAGTCTATCCTGCTTGAAAAACTTAACGTTCGAAGATCTACACCGGATTCAGAAGCTCTCGCAAGCTCCGACGACGAACCCGATCCTCATCGACAAGAGGCTCATCAAGCGCCAGTGCAGCCTCAGAAGCCTGTGCGTCGTGCTTCTTGGTTGAATGATACTTCACAAACTGCATTACCTCACCCCAGAAAAGGTTCATTCGCGAGTAGCTCTATGTCGCCAACTGGTTCTCACCCAAGTACACCTTCGGCGGAATCGGGTGCAGGCGCTTGGGGGACTCACTCCACGCAGACCGGAGCAATGGGACGTGGGCATCAAGCACCGCCATCTTTCCCATGGGGAACGGGAATTTGGAACACGGAGCGCAAAGAGCCACCCTCCAGATTGACGGAGGTTCTTCCTTCGCCAACTTCCACTATGCCTGGCAACGGTGGCTTCTTTGGAGAGAGCTCACTAACACAGACTTCGCCCACTCCAAGAGAACAGGGGTCTAATCCACAAATTCCCTTCGCCATCCCTCTGCACCCAACGCCGAAGACTTACCGTTCGCAATCGTATTCGGTGGGACAATTAGATCCGGATACGGCCACTCCTACTCCTACCATGCCCGCACCATCGGTATTGTCTGGAAGACAGCGTCCTCTTGGTCACCCCGCACTGCAGCATAGGCCTTCTCGTCCAAGTATGTTGAGTGAGATGTCTAGCGAAGGTGCAATGCTGGGCAAGGTTAAAGAAGTTGAAGATGACGATGACGAAAGCACTAGTGACTCAGCTCAAGGGACCCATCAACAGCAGAGTGCCGAAGCGAAGACAATCGAGATGCTCACTCGTGAGAACGCCATGTTGAGACAGCAGCAACAGCAACAGCAATATCACAATTCCCGACTGAGACCACGTGCATCAACTGCTGCCACCTACGGATTAGGCAATGGGTACGGTGTCCGTGGGACTGTTCCCGAGGAGTCCGACTTTGCGATCGATGAGCTAGATGAGTCGAATGAGGGTCAAGATGGTGTCTCGAAACGCAGTCTAGCAAGGCGCATGAGCGAGTACGCGTCCGGGTCTTATCGTTCTCCGTATCCTGTGGAAAATAGAAAACTTGAAAACGTCAAGAAGGCCTATTGGCAGAGCTCGCTAGGCTTTGGTGGTATTAATGACATCCCCCAAAGCCGCAGGCATTCTTTTGCCGATGTGCCCACGCGACAGGCTTCGATCAGCTCTATCGGAGAGGCTGTGTCTCTTCACGAGGCTACATCCCCAGACGCATCCCAGTCTCAAGAATTTGGTGGGTTCCCTGAAGGTGCCGGCTTTACTACCACTAGCCCTGGTAAGTCGATCTTGGACGACTGATCTACGTTGAAGCTAACACTGTTCACAGTATCTTACTACCCAGGTAATGCCAGCGTTGCCAATACACTGATCGCATCTTCGGCTTATGGCAATTCCTACCAACCAGCTTACGGACTTCCATCCACCTTTGGCAATCGTCCACCCTCACCGCATAGAAATATGTATGGGATGAGCCAACCAAGACACAATCAGCTCTTACACATTGTCCTCTTTAAGTGTTCAAGAGCAGACGTGTTTTATATTCAGGAGGGCACTGGTCTCACAGTCAAGCCAGGAGATCTGGTCATAGTTGAGGCAGATCGAGGCACGGACCTTGGGACTGTGGCCGCTGATAATGTGGATTGGCAAACCGCTAAGGAATTGAAGGAGCACTATGCTGAAGAACATTATAAGTGGCTGATGATGTATTCCCAAAACGCGGCGGCTGCCCAAGAAGGAACTGGAGCGGGTTTAATGGCTGCGTCCAATGGCCTGCAAGGTAGCGCGATCGGTGGAATGGGTCCGCCCAGCCAGCACCACATGCAAGAACCGAACGCTGGTGAGCTCAAGCCCAAGCTTATTAAACGCCTTGCACAGAGCCACGAGATCCACAATCTCCGAGACAAAGAGGGTAATGAAGCCAAAGCAAAACGTATGTGTATGCAAAAGGTAAAGGAGCACGGCCTTAACATGGAGATTCTCGACGCCGAATTCCAAATGTGAGTTGTCCCTCCTATTTTCAAAGCGCCACGAAACTGACAATTTCAAGGGACTGGAAGAAATTGACCTTCTACTACTTCGCCGACTCGTACATCAACTTCAACTCGCTCGTTACCGATCTTTTCAAGATCTACAAGACGCGAATTTGGATGTCGGCTATCAACCCTGCCTCATTCGCCAGCCCGACTTTGGGACTGCAGGCTCCCAGCGGCATCGGCCCAGGTGCTGTCGGCCTCGGACGAGGGGGTGGATCCACTAACACAGAGCGAAGATCTAACCCGGCTCAGGACTCGCAGGGTGCCTTTTCTAGTGGTGGTGCGTCAGGTCGGCCATTCCAACCAACCTTCACTCAGCCATTTGGCGGGTCAGACCGTCCATCAGTGGCCAGCTCTGGATATCCTCCAACCGGCTTCCCATACTCCGCCTATGGCGCGTTCAATAGCGCTCCGAGGTCCGGCGGAGTGTCTTACGTCCCGGGTGTGGTGCAGGGCATGGATACGTACCCCAGCGGCTTCCCCCAGGGCGGTGAATTCCCGCCGAGCATGAGGGCGCGCTTCCCAAGCCCCCATACGGCTCCCTCTCCACACGACCAATCTAATCTGGCGGGACAGAATGATTGGGTTGGGTCGTTCCAGGGGCTCTCCCTGAATTCCCGATGATGACTCTAGTCCACTAAATATCCCAAGGAATCCGTTCGCAACTAAGAGTACCTATACCTTCAGAGTGAGCTACCGTGGGCCTCTTTGCCGATCAAGAATACCTTCTCCCTTCTCGGAACTTAACAGCCAACATAATACGGACTACCAAGCTGTCAAAAGAATACCACTCCGACTCACGTACTGCTCCTCTCTAGCTGCTCCTTGTCTCGGCCCCACGACAGTTCCTTCTAAGGTGTCCATGATTAACTAAAGATGTCCTTTCCCCATGACAAGCACACAAGACACTCTACAGATTGGTGTCGAAGGCTAGTTTTCGATACCGGTACTCCAGCAACGATCGGTCCTAACTTGGGCCTTTGGACATACACATTTCAATGGCACGGAATGACGTGTCACTATACCCCTGCAAAAGCCATGCAAATCTACACGCAGAACGACAGGCAGAAAATTCTGCAGAATGACTTGAAGAATAACAACTAAACTTGACTACAATGAGAAGGATCCGAGGAACCACGTACATGCTCCGTCCTGGAATATTCCATTCTCGTACTATACTTCGCCCGTACCATACCAGCACCTATATTCGCAGGGCACTTGCATGGCTCCGGCCCCAATTACCCTATCCAAAAACGCGCTTTGCGTGGAACGCTCCCTTAAACGGCCCAACGAGCCTACGACGAACCACGGACATACTAAAGACGGCACTAATCAGACTTCTTGGCGTTTTGAAATCACGTTTCCATCGTTTAATCAGACAGACTTCTTTTTTCTTTTACATGATCGCCCAGAAACAAGACAGGACAGGAAAGGGGCGAATTGTTGAGACTTGCTTACTTACTAAATCGTTTTGCTTCATTACGACGGCATAAGAGGAACCACAAGACAAAATTTACTTTCGCACTCGAGGGAGATCAACATAGACCTGCTGCACGAGCATTGGTGTAATTTGATATTTAAAAGGGACGGCTTGGCACGCTTGATTGTTGGGCTATCAGAGGGGATTTTGTACGACCAAAAAAAGACTTTGTCACGCATGGATGGTTTTCGCTTTTGCTTTGCAGACAGCTTTCGGTTGGCACTTAGGTCCTTGGAGGTAAAGCCTTAGGCCTGACTCGATCAAGATGGCACTCGTAGACGGGTGAGATCTGATGGTCTCGGTTGGTACTGGACATTGTACATTCAGACTCGATGAGCAGGCTGGGTACCCATGTAGCCATTTCCGATTGTGTAGAATTGAGGACACTGGTAAATCTCCAGTAGGTTTTGCTTGAACGATTCCCAGTAGTACCTTTTCGTGATCATCGTGTCCCTGCTCGTGTTGAGCGATATGGATTCTGACCAAAACCAGCCCACACCTCTTGATCCTCGAGTCTAGGAGCCACATAGAGGAGCAGGTAAGACATCTCCAGGAAGTACATTGTCATTGTAGATGGCAGGTATGTTTCTTTGCCCGACTGCATCACCACCACCACCACCACCACCATCAATCTCATAGTTAATCCAAATAGCTCTCTCGGTTTTAATGACCAATTCGCAATCTTATTGCATAAATACAACGAACAGTAAGAACATTGAACATTCAACGTTGAATAAGTCGGTGGCAATAGCCCCTTCTTGCATGGAAGGAGCACTCCAGCTTATCCAGCTCATGTTCTAGAAGCCCACGTACCTGCCCTCATCGATATCCACCATCGAGGAAGGTCTTACCTACCCAGATAGAGGATGCAGAACTTTTCTATCTTGACTCAATGTGGTCGCACACATATTTTCTTAACTCACACCTAAGCACCGTCTAGGAAAGCAACACGCTCTCCTTGTATGAAGTGATAGTTCTCACAATATACACATAATACACTTGTTGTCCTTGGCCGCCCAAGCATATGCCACAGCCTTGTCGTTCATATTCCCACTAACACAATGCCAAAAAGAGGAATTAAGAGGAAGGCGGGCCTTCAGCGTGAGTGTGCCGCGAAATAGGGCTCCATGTTAACCCCAGCAGCATTTATATTTACAATGTCGCAGTAGACTCGGGCAACGAGTCTGATGACCTGCTCGTTCAGGACGACACTTCCAAGAGGACTAAACTAAAGGGGAAGAGTAAGAGACTATCGCGCCTAGAAGAGTACGTCGAAGATGAAGGCCGAGAGGGTAGTCGGTGAGTATCAATCTAAAGATGTTCCTTCTTCGCTCAGTATCGGCTGCTAATGCTGTCTATGCCCAGTAACTTCCAGCGATGGGCTGAGATCTTCGAAAGCAACACCAAAGGCGAAGCCATGAAGTCTAAGACTTTTATGAAGAACTTCGGAGCAAAGGTCAAAAAACAGACGGATCGGGTACGAGATTACATGCAAGAGCAGGAGAAGAAGCTGTGAGCGCACCCGGACATCTAAAACTGGGCCTAAAACTAATTCTTGCAGTACGGAAAATCAAGATCAATTCGCAGAAGTTTTCGAGAAGCTTTATTCTGCAGCAGTTCTCCCACCTGGAAGGCCCAATAAATCGGACGGTAAAGCAGGCAGTGCGAGCAAGGACAGCCATGTCTTGTTTAAAGATGCCCAGGATGTCATCTCGGGGGGCTACTCGCTACTCAAACAGTTCAAAGAGACAGACGAGCGACTCAAGAACTTCAAGATCGAGCTCCCTACTGCGAAATGGAAGCAAGACAAACGTGACATCAAGGAACTCCTCACCTGTGGCCGCGAGGTCGGGGAAAAGCTAGTTGAGGAGAAGCTCGCCTCGCGGCGATACCCGTCTCCTCAGCCTGATAGATACAAGGCAAATGAGAAGGAGAATGCGGCCAACGAGCTCTTCAAGGACAGCCGTAAGACGTCAGATGGGGACAACTGGGGTGTGGTTGCGGCGGATCAGGTCAAGAAACTCGCAGCTATTGCGCAGATTGTTCCCATCAAGGGTTCTGAGCGTGCACGACATTGAATTTGGAAGATATGGAGGAATACATAGGACATGGGAGAGCTTGAGATGACGAGCTAGCTTTTTTTGAGATTTCTATCGCCAAACCTTAGACTGAGGGTATCTGAGGAAGAGAGACACCAGACATTAAGGAGGTCATGTAGTTACATATCCTACATAGCTTGCTAATTTGAACCTCCTCCAATGAAATACGTGTAGCTATGAAGATAATCTTCACACAGTAAAGTATTAAGGTATCAACTCGCAACTGCCGCCCAAGCCCATCAGGTGATTATGGGCTAGACAACCCTGTGGGGTCGAGATGGAAGTTGCGGCGACGCTAGAGTTGTGGTCAGTGCGGCCAGTGCAAAGAACCCACTAACCCAAGCCTGGACTAGCGCCGGCTCGCTTAATTTTCCTTCCCAAACCCACTCGCACAACTTCACCAAATTTCCTTCACTCAATTGAAAGTTTTCGCATTCCTCCTTCAACCCACACCCAACGACACACGACCATCCATTGTTGCAGGCCTTCATTCCCAACCTGGTTTGTAGCCCTCTACTGTTCCCGGCATTGCTGATTTTAATACTAACCTCAATCTTCCTCTCGGTACAGTCAAGATGGGTGCCCTCAAGTATGTCGAAGAGCTTCAGAAGAAGAAGCAGTCTGACGTTCTGCGATTCCTCCTCCGAGTCCGCTGCTGGGAAGTATGTTGAAATAACCTCCACGATTCCTTTAATACTCGACACGAAAGGCGTATATACACACGAAAATCTACAACAATCCAATAATTGGCGTGGATGATTACGTGGACGCTGTCTTCTCTTCCTTCGCTTTTTCCCCGGCGAGGAGAGAACGTGTCTCTGCTATACACTCGTTGAACATTAGCTGAGAGTGCATTAATATAGCTCCGTCAATTGAACGTCATCCACCGCGCTTCTCGACCCTCGCGCCCCGACAAGGCCCGCCGTCTCGGATACAAGGCTAAGCAGGGCTATGTCATCTACCGAGTCCGCGTCCGCCGTGGTGGCCGCAAGCGCCCTGTCCCCAAGGGTGCCACCTATGGTGAGTTGACTTTGATTCCCCAATCAGCATTTATAGTAGTTACTAATTGTATTAAAAAACAGGCAAGCCCACCAACCAGGGTGTGAACCAGCTCAAGTACCAGCGATCCCTCAAGGCCACCGCCGAGGAGCGTGTCGGCCGCCGCTGCGCCAACTTGCGCGTCCTCAACTCGTACTGGATCAACCAGGACTCGACCTACAAGTACTACGAGGTCATCCTCGTCGACCCCCAGCACAAGGCCATCCGACAAGACCCCCGCATCAACTGGATCGTCAACCCCGTCCACAAGCACCGCGAGGCCCGCGGTCTCACCGCCACCGGCAAGAAGTCCCGTGGTCTCAACAAGGGCCACCGCTACAACAAGACCCGCGCTGGTCGCAGAAAGACCTGGAAGCGACACAACACCCTTTCTCTCTGGCGCTACAGATAAGCGTGTGCTAGAGGTAGTGGAGGTAACTAGGGGGTGCATAAGGGAGGTCTGGTCGTGGTTACGACTGCGGCATGAAATGATGAGGTCTTTCTTCACGGTCAATAGGGCATGCGTCTGGCTCATGAATTCTGCCTGGAGTTACTCTACGTAGTCGAGAAAGAGGAATAAAATTCTTTCCGGACGAGAAATGATTTGATTTTTTAAGTCTAATTCTCCCATTTATGCCTAGTGACTGATAATTACCTCTCTCCTGTGTGACTGGTATATCAACTTCGATGCTCCTGGATACGTAATACCAACTTCATTATTGGCCGGGGAGAGATAGGATACGACGGTCTTAGGTATTATGATCTATCTAACCAAAGGTGATGCTACTCGTGTTCCCCTGTCTTAACTCATAATCTATTGAATCACGTAAGTGGCTGTCGTAGTGAGGACGTAAAGTCTATAGACACACTAACTACCGCCTCAGCCCCAGACACCGGTTCTCTCGCCGCCATGTCTCGTATATCATTCCCGGCCCAAGGGTGTTAGCACTATATACTAGTAGATATACATATATGTTACCCTAGATATAATAGCTGCTTCATATGGCTAGCTCGACTAACCCGGAAGATATCAACACCCATCTTAACCGCGTATGCTACGTATAAAGAGAGGACACCCTTGGGGAAGGGTGGTCTGGTTGTAGACTTGGAGATTGACGGAGTCAACCTCGCCTCTTGATTGTTATACTTCCACCGGAGGTGTGACGCGTGCTCGGGGAAATAGGTAGATTATCGAGTATGTATGATTGTCTGTCAAACCATGCTAGCTAGCATTAGGCGCTTGTGATTTGTGATATTTGAAACCATGGCGTTTCCCATCTCGATAAGATGTCGCATGCCACCTGTGAGCTTCCCTCTCCTTCTGGTGCCTATCTGCTGTTGTAGATAAGAAATTCCCCGAGCAGCATTGGCAGGGGTAGATGTAAGTTTGTCTCTTGATAGGAGCTTAGAAAGGATCGAAATAGTAGATATGGGATATTAGGTAGGCAGATTGTTGTGTCTTCCCCAGGGTAAGCACAATTTGAATCAACTATAAGCTGAGAATGATAATAGCCTGCTGGGACAGCTATAAATAGGTGGATATCGATACAAGATATTAAGATCCAAGTCCCCATTGTGCCATATATCCCGTACTCTGCTGCATCATTTCGAAAGATCCTCATCCTCTGCTTGCTAGCGAATAGTATCCGTTGACTATGAGGCGAACTCGTGATATCGATACTGTGCCCTTTAGGGCATGGGATACGACCCGTCCTATAGCAATGGAAAATAATCCTATTAGCTCTCCCGAGAGTACGTCAATGGCATCACTTACAGTAGTATTTCAGGAGCGCCATCTAGCATCTCTTATGTACAAGCTGAGCTCTTAGAAACAGAAGAAAATGTCAAGATAATCGAAGGGTACAGAGTGAGGAGACATTTCTAAGACAGCAGATGGGAGAGTGTACTAGGAATAAAGAAATCGTCGCTATGGCAGTAGTTTCAAAGGAATTACATATCCACTACAAGTTACGGGTTCTACGGAAGCTTGAATAATGATACTACTCAAGAGGCGGCCTGCTAGACGTAATAAGCTCCTCTTACGACTACGACAGTCTGTCTCGACTACGTTACCAGCAATTTATCTACTCATTACTCGGCGATCACGGGAAGTCAAGTCACATCACCAAGACGATTTAGTCATATTTGACAACCTTCAATTAGGCTATCTGTCCACGATGTACAGGCGAATGGATGCTTCTATGCAAGATGCAAGAAGACCTGGGGACAAGTAAGGTCCAATATCATCACCATGTCCAGCGAAATCCGCAAGATTCGCAAAATCAACGCGGAAGACATCGCAGAGCAAATCCGTTAAATATGCCTGATGATGCAACGCAGAAGCAAAGTCCATGTACGAACAGGTAACCCCAGTGTCATCCATCCGTCCTGTCTGTATCTGAGGTCGGGTCGAAGTGTGTTTTCCGGGGTTATCCGTCCTCATTACCATCCTCCCATTCCACGACAGCCGTGTGTAATTGCTTTAGGATAAGTGCGTGAGAAAGCTTGCGAAATTTGAGATTTGAGAATAGACAGGCATCTCACACCCGGCCTCGTCAGCCTTTGTATGCCATGCCGTAGAGTTTGCACAGATCAAATATCAATTCCATGGGTGGTGGTCGAGCGGTTGCGTGAGAACATGCGTAGATCAATTGTGTTCCAATACCCGAGTCGTGCAAATATCTCATGGCTCCAGTGACAACGCGTCCGAAGAAGAAGCCCGTGAATGAGAAGAAAATGAAACAAAGAGAAAGTCTATGCCGAGGTGTGTTTCTGAGTACACAGGCGCAGGCCACGATCGAGGTCGATGTGAATGTAGCGAGCTGGCCTAAATTAGGACGAGTTCGTCTAGTCGTCAACCTTCCAGTCACCGTGGGCATGAGGAGTCGTGCATCATCGAGAGCTTAATGTACAGAGCAACCCGGGGAACGATGGGTGCTAGCGGTATTTCTCGATGACGGCAAATGAATTCGTGTAATGTTCAGCGTAGAAGGGTAGTAGTGCTCATATGATGACAGCGTGAAAAGAAAATCAGGTTATCGTTAAGGTCGTAGGAAACATCTCATTCATTCTTTGCGTAAGACCACGAAAGACCATGTAATCGACGATTAGGTAGAAAGCCGCCCGAAAGAATTATTGTCCGAGTTCATATGTCGTACCATTACAAGTTGTCGTGACCACTGTGGGCAAGAGAAATGTTTAGAAGAAGTTCTCCTCGCCAGATCCGGGATTGACACCCGCACCAGGGTACGTCTGGAATTGGTTCAGACGAGGCGGCTGGGGAGGAGCGTTGCCGCCGACGCTAGGAACAGCGATGGAGTTGTGCGAAGGGTATGCGGTTCTGCCACGGCCACCGTTGATACCGTTAGGAGTAGAGCCATTGGTGTAGCCGCCAGATGGCGACATGATAGCCTGGCTCGTCAAGGCACGGGTGTGAGGGGGACGAATCGTAATCTGGCCCTGGGTAGGATCAACAGGAGTGAGCTGTCCACTAGAAGTGCCGCTGCGGGTGTCGTGCTGCTGAATCTTGGCCTGGAGGCGGCGGCCGTAGGGTGTAGTTCGCACTTGAGGAACGATCGGGCGAATAGCCTCGACAAGCGGAATCTTCATGTGCGGGGTACAATGCTCCAGGGCAGTCTGAACAACGTAATTACCGAAGTTATCGCGTAGCAGGCGTTCTAACTCGCCGGGCATAAGTAGTTCCTTGACCATCATGTCCTTCGACTGGTCGTTACCGCATCGGAGGCACTTCTCCATGACGTTCGAGCTGAACTTGTGGCGAGAAAACTGGCTAACCCTCCCACGGAACTGCTGGATCAAAGGCTCGGTGAACACAGACTCGTTGAGGTCGATGATGTATTGAACAACGTAGTTACCGAAAGGATCCTGGACCAGTTGCTGGGCATTCTCGGTAATTCTACTGACGAGCCACATCTTCTGGTCTCCTGATGCATGATCGATGCAACGTTGGAGGACACAGCAACCGTGTCTATGGGTGCCAACGGCGATGCAATTGTTTCCAACTGCATTAAAGATGAACTGGGCATCGTCCGCGCTTAGCTTGTTGAGGCACTTCTGGATGACGTGGTTGCCATTGAGGTCCTGAATCAACTCCACAACCCGGTGGCGTAGAGCTTGAGTGATGAGGTTGATGTGAGCGCGAGTTGTAACGAACTCAATCATTTTCTGCAATGCTCGTGTGCCATGCTGGTTGAGTGCAATACGAACCATATCTTGCATTGCATTCTGGATCAAGACAGTGCGCTCATCGTCGGAGCAGTATTCTAGAAGCTTTTGGCACAAGTAGTTTCCAAAGGGATCCGTCATAAGCTCGACGACATGCTCCTTAGTCTCATCCCAAATGATGTGGACCTGCTCGGGGTTTCGATTCTCCAGCTGCTTTTGCAAGAACCGGCAGCCGTGCTGATCCTTGCAGAGGCTGTAGATAGTGCCCCTGACACCCTCGATCGTCATGTTCGCGAAGCGGTTCATCGCTTCATTCTCCTGTGCGCGGCGCTGTTGGATTACACGCTGCTGCGAGTCTCTAGGCTGGCCAGGGCCTTGGTACATGGGTCCATAAGGCGGGTAGTTCTGAGGGTAGTTGCCCATGCCCATGTTTTGCATGCCCAGGGTCAACATGTTCATGTTGTAGCCGCCGCCGTTCGGGGCCGTCTGGTTGTATCCACCGTAGTACTGGTAGGGGCCAAGCGAAGGAGAGCCAGAAGTAACTCCACCAGGGGACTGAATGGCAGGCTGGCTGCAGGCCACCGGACCAAATGCAGGAGCACCACCTTGCAGCTGCGATTGGATGGAAGGGAAAGGCGCACCAGCCTGGGTGACCGCCGCGGGGTTGTCAGTTGAGAGCTCACGGCTGTGACGCTTCATGGCACCAGGAGGGTATCGACCAATGCTAGCATTGTGGTTGTGGAAATGCTGCTGCGCATGGGCATTGGCGTTGCTGGAAGGGGTCATAGCGCTAGCAGAGACATTCTTTCCAGTAGGGACCTCAGTTGCGGAGAATGATGTCTGCAGTTTGGGAGGCGTAGAGAGAACCTGGTTGGATGGCGCCGACATGGCCGCAGTAGTCGCAGTCTCGGTATTGACTTCTCTGTACTGATTAACGTCGAGAGAATGGCGGAAAGGTCTACTAGCCACAGAGTTCTCAGTCGACGATCCGTTCGGGGTGGCACCCAGGGCGTCAGTAGAGCTAACTTGGGAAGAACCAAGAGTAGTCAAGCTTTGCTGCTGTCGGTGACGGGAGATGCTTCCCCAGTTGTTGGTTGGAGTGGCTTCACCACTTGCGCGCTGCGATGCGAGGTCAACAGCTGCAGAAGAGGCAGATAGCTGAAGAAGGAATTAATTAGTTACCAGAAACTGGAAAGGCCAACGGTAACCAAGAGTGAATGAGGTAGAAGAGAGATGGGGAGTGGGAAGCAATGTGTGGTAACGTCTGAGTGGGAAATGTAATGTAAAAAAACTGAACACCTAGGGGGTGGGGATTTATTTCGCAGTGCGCCTCCGTATTGTGCGCCGCAAAAGAGGGAAAATTTTAGTGGATGGTGCACGAAATTCTCTATAGTATAGAATTTCGCCGGAAAATTTGAATACCTGAATGCACAGGCCATGGGCAGGCAGAAGCAGACCGTGTAAAAGTGCAGGAGGAGTGAATGGTGATGAAGGTATTTTGATGCTAAAAGTGTCACTTACCACGTTGGGATTGCCCTTCTGGGCGTAGAGCTGAGGAAAGTTATCCTCACCAGCGTCAATGCCAGCGTAGTTCATATCCATTGAGGATTCGTCGTCTCTGAATAGAAAACCAGCCGTGTTGGTTTGGTCAATGTTGTCGTAGAGATTTCCACGACGGGTGACTGGCATGGAATACCGGTTGAGACTATCGCGGGATTGTCGTCAGTAGCTCGCAGGCAGCAATTGATGCGGCGACGAGGTGATTGGGGGCCTCAAGTGAGATGGTGTAGACGACTTCTATCGTACACTTGCAACCACCGTATGTTGATGAGGCGTGGGAAAGAAACGTCAGAAGGGAAGCTGGTGTGGCTGACGATGAAGGGAGTGTGTGGATGGAAATATGTTGAGCAACTCAGGTTCCCGAGGGTGATGAGCGTTTGACGAGAGGGGATTTGAGAAAGCGGGTTGTATAGGTAAGGGTTTAAGAGAGTTGTGGGAGAGCTTTATATGAGAAAAGGTGAGGAGAGGTGTAATCGGGTCGAGTAGGTGTTCATGTAGGTGTCCATGTAGGTGCCCATATAGGTGTATAACGACGATATTGCTCGTGATGATGGGAAACCCTAATGCACTGGCCAGCCAGCCAACTGAATATCCAAGCAAAGACAAATAGGTACAGTGCTATTGGTCCATACACCTCCCCAGCGACCTCGCGATGGTTCATGCACTATCGCAAGTCCAAATTTTGCACCTAACCTCAGATATAATGGGGCTCTTGCCTAAATAGACGTTGAGGCTGTGGGGTATGTGCAGGAGAGAGGGTTGCAAATGGACAGGAACTACCTTATGGACGACAGTATACAAATAAGGGCCTCAGTGCAAATACCGTACTTACGCGTTAGTTGATCGATGACTCGTAGGGTCCTGACGAAGCGCCTCCTCCTTCTCGTCCTCATCACTGTTTCTTCGAGATCCCGGCACGGAACGGGAAGGTAGAGGGTCGTCGAAAAAGCGAGATTGAAGAATACCTGACTGAGGAGATGCAAGTTGCGAGCCAGACCTCCCCGGCCGGGTGGTAAAGAGTCCTGGCGGAGAAACGAGGCCGAGGCTAGGAGTGGAATATCGATTAGGGCGAGAGAACATGGTAGGGAATCCCGAGGTCGTCTCTCGATACTCAGGAGGCGTCGTCGGCTCGGACTGGTGACCCGTCATGCCTATCCCGTTTCCCCGACCTAAATCCTCCTGCATCTGAGCAATATCGAATTCATCTCGGCGCTGCTGCTGGTCCAACTTATGCATTTCGGCTTCAAAGCGCCGCTTCTGCTCTCGAAGCTTCTCATACTCAATTTTCTTCTTCTCTAACTGTACGGCGTGTGAGCATCCAACTCGACCATGTCAAGGCGGCGGCAATCGCAAGCAGGAGCTGGTACCAAGCACACGCGCAGATACGCGACGCGAAGATGGACCAAGACCGCAGATGCCAGAGGGGCAGCCTTACCAATTGTACTTTATACTGGGTCTGGGAGGGCCAATGTCAGCTGCGGGTTTCACAAAAGCAAGACATGCAATCAGGAGCATTGAGACATGCTCGGAATAGTGCCAGCAGTCCCGGGACAGCCAGGGCATTGCATCTAGCGCGACTTCCGGATTCGGGAAGACTCACAGCAGTATATTCTTGGGGTTCCGGCAATCGCTGGGTGGATATGGTGGACAATGTTGGTACACGCCCCGAGTCGGTGGTGAATCGTCGAGGCAAAGTCGTTCGAGGGTCTTGCGAGACTGGCTGAGGCATAGGCCTGCCATTTCTCTGCGGTGAGACAAGCGAGTTCATCGGCGCTTCGTTTCTTGGGGATTGCTGAGCGCGAAAGCGGTAATCATCCATGTTTTATACTCTGTTGTTACAACACCACCAATATCTTTCGTACAGGCCAAATTGGGCAATCACCGGTTTTCTATAAACTGCGGTTTGAGCAGACGACAGTCAGCAAGCTGGGAATATCTAGCAGTACAAATTGCAAGAGAGGATGAGCGAGCGAGCGAGCTTGCTCTCTCTCTCTCTGCTCTCGCCTTTGGCAAAGACGCAATGTGGGGTTTCAGAAGGATATCAAGTATCTTTTTCGCGCCCGTGTTCCCCGTTGTGTCGCCGCCGCATATCCCTCGTTCGGCACTCGCCTTGCGCGGGTAGGGCAGGTCGACGATGTCTCAAGGGGGGGGTTGGAGAGGGTCGTCTTCGGCTGTTGACTAGGCGGGCTGGCTCCTGGCATTATTTTTTTTTCTACTCACCTTTGATGAGAACAACTATAGCACACACAACGCAAAATGCGGCCCTGGAGAGCCAGGAGCGGCAGCGCAGCACGGGAAGGAAAAAGTTTGCAAAAAATCGCAAATTCAACACAACACAAAAATAATAATAATAATAAAAGAGTGTGGAGTTGTGCGAAGACGAAGGAGACTCAAATGTTTCAATTGCTGCGAGTGGACGAGGCACAGGGAGGTTAGAATTAGGACAAAGGCGCAACCAACCCTTTCCTGCCTGCAGTCTTCCACTTTCCACCCCCCTGGTCGAGTTCTGGCTTGGTGCTTGGTGCTTGATGGCTTGGTGGTACAACGCCGCAGGATACATCCCAGGTCCCTTAGCGACCGTCTGGCATACTGAGAGGTACAAGCGCGATACAAGGAGTATACATGCGCCGCGGTGGATTACGGTGGGCATCTCCATGTCCTGTGCAGTACTGGCCCCTCCTATCCCTGGTCCCCAACCCACCTTAGCAGAGCCTAACGCACTAACGTTACGTGTACTAGTCGCGGACGTATTGCTACCATTCATCGTATTGATGTACCTCCAATACATCAGGATACCTCCAGGTATACGTACCTTGTAGTACGCCCATGTAGGTCTGTAGGTAGTTTTGTTCCCTAGTTTGGAATCGCTGATGAGCTTCCAATTCTTATTGCTCCTACGGTACTTGGATGCTTATATGTAAGACGACTGAACAGGTGTGAGACGACAATCTAAGTAATACGCAGGATGCCATTAAAGGAAGACGCTAAAGAAGGGCCTTGTAGACAGCACATTGCACGATATACGATGCTAGTGGGAGTATACATGTAAGGCAAGTCGGGGTGTATAGTACATACCCGCTGTATACAAGTAAAACATTGAGTATGTGGCTGCGGCTGTGGCCTAGCGAGAACATTGAATCTAATTAATTGACAAGTAGAAACGCCTTATGAGCTCGCTATGATGGAAATCATTCGTTCGTTCTTCAGGGTCTTTTGACCCCTTTTTTTCAACTTGCTAAGGGGACTTGATGGCGACGGCGCTGGCCGCGAACTCTAACCAGAGACTTGGGAATTCAAGAAAAAGGTGGAGTTGAGGGACTAATTTAGTCTCGCGAGACCAGATGGCTTCGATACTAATTAGCTTCATAACAGATCCAAAAGTCTCTCCAATGGCTCTTTTTTTACGATGCGCGGTAGTATTGTCGAAGGGATGCAATAGTGAGTTAATGCCAGCATCTTCCTCCCATAGGTCGACCCCTCCTAATACATGCAACTAGGCACATCAAGTGATTCCGTTTCGCTGCGACGGTTTGAATACTGGCATACCCTTTATGGTAAGTAATTAACCTAGGTACCTGGTTACCCCTGGCATCGTTGACGTGCTAGGATTGGTAGCTGGGAATAGCTTGCTCAAACTAGAGGGGGAAGCGGTGAGCGGAACCTTACCTGTCACCAAAAGGTCGTCGAACAAACCAGCGAGACCCCGAGTTCTGAGTTCTGCTTCGCCGCTCCAAACGCCAGCGAAAGCCATGGCCGATATGCGGACTGTCCGCACTTCTTTCTGACCTTCAATAAGTGCGGGGAGCATCAGAACTGCAAACAATACACTCCGAATTTGAACCCAGCTATTGCGATGAGTATAGAAAGATACAACGTCCATCTCCTCCCGTGGTGTATAGGACCATATGGGTGCATCCAAACACCTTGGGATCCGAGTCAACCCAGCCCAACCCGAATGCAATTGTGAACGTGTAAGATGATTCATCCTTCCATCTTTTGTCTCTGTTCGGTTATCCAATGCCGTCATGCCGTCCTGCAGCAAAAGGTACCCAAGCCATCGCCCGTGTCTACGTCTGTATCATCGGACGGCATATGTATGCTCTGTCTCCCGGTTTAACTGACTCCACAAGAATAGTATGCATGCAAGAGTCCAGAGCTATAAATTGGAATTGTACATCGACGAGCTCTGGTTGGGCAAGGTTCATATCCACGTTCGGATCCAGTTTGCTACGAGAAAGCTTCCCATAGGCCTTTAGGCGTAGGGCCTCGAAATTAAAAAAACCGTTTCACTCTGTTCTCTACATACTTACACTACATCCTGCGCTCTGGCTGTGCTGATTCTAGAATTGGCGCATTTACCCGGCGTACGGGTTGCCGTGGCCAGAAAAGTATCTCAGAGCCATCACATCTTGGAGCAGCCATTACAAATACAGATCTGGGCTACCACAACACACACCATATGGCAAATTCTGAGACATTGTTCGACATCTATCAGAACAACGTGTCTAGTCGGTAACTTAGACCCTGGATGACGCAGAACCTTGCAGAGGCTACCTGCTTCTCTCCCGAGCCACATTAATCCGGTGCTTGCTCCGAGGGTGGTGCCGATCTACAACTCTTGGTATTGACAGATACCTGGCAGCTACAACTTTCATGCAACGCCACTTGACATGTTGCCGTTTCCTGTTATCCGTCGTCTGCGTCTACTACATGGTTCAGTACATGGTTTAGGGTCCTCCCTCCTTAAACTTTCGGATCGAGCCTAGACTTGCTCGGTTTAAAAGAGCTCCTAGCGCGGCTCTAATCTGATGGGCCCTTATTGAGATGAACGTTGCCTTTTCTTTTTGTCTTCTCCTACCACCGCATCTTAATTCGTTTCCTGTTATAGCCGTCGCAATTGCCACTTCCCCATTTTGTGCTCTGATGCCCATCGTCCTGAGCCAGTGAGCAACGTTGAGCTGAGACCATATCATCTATAGCGCGAAGATCGCCGAACCCAAGATGCCCTCTCCAACCGCAGCTCGTAATTGGATATCAGCTAAGACTGCTCTAGTGGCGACATTGAGAACATCTGGAGTAAGCTGTTATTCGTAATATTGCGATGGGGCACGCCCCTAGCTACTACTATGGATTGCTTAGAAGCCTGCCTCATAACGTACATAACATAACCTACATAGTGGTTTGGGCGGCTACGCAAAGTACCTATCCTTGTTCGGCTCACCGACTTTTGCCCAGACACAGAGAGAGCCTACACAGGTACATACCTGCCCTAGTGAGTCTGCACGTCACCCAACCAGCCAGCCCGGGGAGAGAAACAGCTCCTTTCCCCGGATACGCTGGATCACGATGTAGGTTTGTGGCTTGCATATGCTCGACCCAGGAGGGCAGCATGTGCGAACCTTCCTATCAAGACCGATAGACGCGTAACATATATCAATCGTTGTCTGGCCCTTTGGGGTAATACTCATTCACGGTCGAATGCTTAGTCGTGGACGGGGACACCAAGCTCGGAAACCCGAGGTTCTAGAGCCGAACCCACGGCGATCTTTTGATGACAGGTAGAGGTCTGGAACTGGGCTTGGGCAGGTCGACGAGATTACTAACAATGCGTTTTGGGTAGGCACATTGGTGATCCAAGATTCCAAGCCGGTCTAGCAATATTTCCTGGAGAAGGAAATATTCATCGCAAATCCCCGCCCCCAACCCCTCTTTTGCATGCTTCTTAGGTACATGTAGTTGAACAGTCACTTGATAGATGACGAAACATCTTGCATTGCTGCTTCTTTTGCAGCTACCGCTACCGCATGAAGTACACGTAAAATCTTCCAGCTTCCATGCCTTCTTACCTGAGAGGATTGAGGCGACTTCATAAGCCAATGCATTGCGGATCGATCTGCCAGCACAGCGTACTCCTGCAGTGAATCTGCATGAAAGCTGCAGAAAGTAGTCGAGACGAGGGGCAGCGACTCGGACTGCGCACGACGATGGAGGGGTAAAGAGGGGCTGAAATGGCTCATTATGTACATAGATGGGTGAGCTCGACCCTTGGCACCTGGCCAAACCCCATCTACTACCCACTCGTTGGCATCCCTCGCGCATGTACGTTCCGGACTTTGCGCCCCCTGACGAGCTCTCAAAAGAGGGTTGCTACTTGGGTAAAAATAGAGATTCTTCCCAATTGGGGAGGGCGCATAGACGTTCAAGGAACCAGAAAGGTCCATCGATGGTGACCAAAAGAGTAGCGAGTCTTACATGCGTAGAAGAGCGAGCAGCTATGATTATATGGCGACATGCGAGTCATCATCATGATCATCGGTGCCATAGTGCATGTAGGCAGTGTGCATAGGTAGTAGGTTAGGTGTATGTGTACATAGACGTGACCAGTGTGTCGATGTTATTAAAATCAGGCATACAAAGTAAGGCAAGGTAGGTAGATAAGTAGGTAATAAAGGCAGTCGAGTCATCGAACTTCCGAAGTTCGCATTTGTTGGGTCTAAGGTTAAAATTCTCCGGTTCGTATCTGCCTCATCAGCTTCCTTCCCCGTGGGAGTCATCCATGTATTCTAGTATTTTGAGGGGTCTTTCCTGATAAAAATCCATAATTGGCCCTAGAGTTTTAAAGATGGGACTTCGGGTTCCACAAGCACTGACCAAGTGAGGGAAGAAGGTTGATCCGTCTTCGAGCTACCAGACCGGCTAGCGGCAGGGGCAAAACCTTAATTCATCCTAGACTATTCGGTACCCAGGTACTTAGCGACGATCACTCTTTTTTTTCTTCTTTGGTGGGGGACATCGCCGCCACAGACTTTACTCACATCTCATCGCCGACAGCCATCTCGAAACTCTTACAACCCATGCACCCTGCATAGCATGGAAATGCTAGATCGTCAAGATGCCTTACATCGATGACGGCTTTGAGGCGCTTTTGGAGCCGTTCTACAATGGCAAGAAGTTGACCGACCCTATCTCCGCCGTCGAGGACAAGAATCAGCTGCTTCCAGCATTTTTGAAGGTCAAAGGTGTGTACATGATCTGCATGATGACCAAGGGGGTACAGCCAGTACGCTAACATTATTCATCTAGGTTTGGTGAAACAGTATGTTCTGTTCATATATTCACCCAATAGATGCTTATGATATATGATGTTCAATGATACTAATCAGATTCCTCTAGACACATCGACTCATACAACTTCTTCGTTGATCACGAGATCAAAGAAATTGTCAAAGCCAATCGCACGCTTAGAAGCGATGTCGACAGCAGCTTTTGGATCGAGTTCATAGACATCCGGGTTGCGTCCCCGGATCGTTCCGACTTTAGTGAATTCAGGGTCGAGAATGATATCACTCCTATGGAATGTCGCCTACGTGACATGACGTACTCTGCTAAGATCCTCGTCGATATTGCATATACTCGCGAGAAGCAGAGGATCATTCGTCGTAATGTTGAGTTGGCCCGCATGCCCGTCATGCTGCGAAGCAACAAATGCCGACTACATGGTGCCAACAACGCCCAGATGGAGCTTTTCAACGAATGTCCACTTGATCCCGGCGGATACTTCATCATCAACGGGACGGAAAAGGTTATTCTTGTTCAGGAGCAACTGAGCAAGAACAGAGTCATTGTCGAGGCGGATGAGAAGAATAATATTATCATGGCGTCTGTGACTAGTTCGACTCACGAGAGGAAGTCCAAAACCTATGTCACCCTGAAGAAAGATCGCATTAACCTTCAGCATAACGTTCTCATTGAAGCCATACCGATCGTCATCGTCCTAAAAGCTCTTGGCGGCCTCTCAGACTTTGAGATCATGCAACTTGTCACCGGTTCTGATGGAAGATTTCAAGACGATTTCGCCGTCAACTTTGAGGAGGCAACCAGGGCAGGTGTTTTTACCCAGCAGCAGGCCTTGGACTATATCGGAGCCAGAGTGAAGATGGGCGGCAGAGGAAAACCATTCGGTGGGCCCCAACAACCTCGACGTAGTACCATCGAAGAAGGTCTGGACGCCCTAGCCAACCTCATCATTGCACACATACCAGTTGAGGGCCTGGATTTCTACCCAAAAGCTATATATATAGCTCTTATGGTCCGCCGAGTGCTTATGGCCCGATACAACCCTAAGCTCGTCGATGATCGGGACTTTGTGGGCAACAAGAGATTGGAGTTGGCAGGGCAGCTTCTATCTCTGCTTTTCGAAGATTTATTCAAGAACTTCATCTATAACCTGAAGATTACGGTCGAGAACTCGCTTCGGAAGCAAAACAGGGCCATCGCCCTTGATCCTTTGGTACAAGTTGGTGCTCAGGGAAAGCATATCACTGAAGGCATGAACCGTGCTATCCAAACTGGAAACTGGAGTGTAAAGCGATTCAAAATGGACCGGGCTGGCGTCACGCACGTTCTGAGCCGTCTCAGTTACATCAGTGCCCTCGGAATGATGACTCGTATAAGCAGTCAATTCGAGAAGACGAGGAAAGTCAGTGGACCTCGTGCCCTACAACCATCACAGTGGGGTATGCTTTGTACCTCCGATACTCCTGAAGGTGAAGCCTGTGGTCTGATCAAGAACCTGGCCCTCATGACACATATTACAACAAATGTGGACGAAAAGCCGGTCATGAGGTGGGCATTCACGCTAGACTCGGGAGTTGAACCTCTTCAGAACTTTTCTGGTTCTGAGATGCATAGGAAGGGTACCTATATCGTCTATATCAACGGTACTCCCTTTGCCCTATCACGATTCCCTAAGCGTTTCGCAGCCAAGTTCCGCACCATGAGGCGACGAGGTTGGATATCTCCGTTTGTCAGCATCAATGTCAACCCCCATCTCTCAGCTGTACATATCGCCACAGACGAGGGGCGCATCTGTCGACCCTACATTATCGTGAAGAACGGCGAAGCTAAAATCAAGGACAAACATCTGAGGTTGTTGCAAGCAGGAAAGGCTACCTTCGACGACTTCTTACGACAAGGTATTGTCGAATATCTTGATGTTAACGAAGAGAACGACACGCTTGTGGCTCTCTATGAGAAGGACATCACGAAAGCAACAACGCATCTCGAAATTGAACCATTCACGATACTCGGGGCTGTGGCTGGCTTGATCCCATTCCCACACCACAACCAGTCTCCTAGAAACACATACCAATGCGCTATGGGTAAGCAAGCCATCGGAGCTATTGCTTATAATCAATTCAACCGTATCGACACTCTTCTATATACCATGGTCTATCCTCAGCGGCCGATGGTTATCACCAAGACTATTGAACTCATCCACTACGATAAGTTGCCTGCAGGGCAGAACGCGACCGTCGTTGTCATGTCGTATTCGGGTTACGATATTGAGGATGCTCTGGTTCTCAACAAAGCGTCCTGTGATCGTGGATTCGGCCGAGTTCAGGTGTTCCGCAAATACACCGCGGATCTCCAGAAGTATGCCAATGGAAGTCGAGAAAGAATTGGAGACAATGACACGTCAAATCCTAAGAACGCCGCTCTCGGTATCGATGGTTTGGCCGAAGTAGGAAATCGAGTTCAGAGTGGAGATGTACTGATCAAGAAGGAAACCCCTATTGATATCACCCCAGTGGTCGGAGTGGGAGTGGGAGGAAAGAGAGCTCAGGAGTATCGCGAGACTCCGTTGTCGTATCGGCTTGCAGACCCAGCGTATATCGACAAAGTCATGGTCACCCAAACGGAGAGAGAGACACAACTCATCAAAGTCCAGACCAGACAGACCAGAAGACCCGAATTAGGCGACAAGTTCTCTTCCCGACACGGACAGAAAGGTGTGGTCGGAATTATCGTGGATCAGGAGGATTTGCCGTTTTCGGATACAGGTCTTGTACCTGATATCATCATGAACCCTCACGGTTTCCCGTCTCGTATGACGGTCGGCAAGTTGCTCGAATGTTTGACAGGCAAAGCCTCGGTCGTTCAAGGACACAAGGAGTGGGGATACGGAGACGCTTTTAGGTCGCATCCACTTGAGCACATGAGCAGAGAGTTAGTCAATGCTGGATTCTCCTGGGAAGGAAAGGATTACTTCACCTCCGGAATCACCGGCGAGCCACTCCAAGCCTACATCTTCAATGGGCCAATCTACTACCAGCGACTGAAGCACATGGTTCAAGATAAGATGCACTCCCGTTCACGCGGCCCGCGAGCCATCCTTACTCGCCAGCCTACGGAAGGTCGATCGAGAGACGGTGGTCTTCGTCTTGGAGAAATGGAACGTGATTGTCTAATCGCGTACGGTGCTTCACAGCTTCTGCTCGAGCGTCTCATGATAAGTTCAGATGCGACCGAGATTGACATCTGCGAACGATGTGGCCTCTTCGGGTACAAGGGATATTGCAGTACTTGTCGGAGCAGTAGGGAGGTGGCTAGGATGACTATGCCCTACGCTGCGAAGCTTCTTATCCAAGAACTTATCAGCATGAACGTCGGCGTGAGATTGCAGTTGGAGGATGAATTCCCGCACCCGCGGTAAACGGGATGGAAGTACGATAGACTACGTGATACCAGCATTGGGCGGCGTATATTTGCTTCTACAGAGGTTGCTTGTGCGTTAGGGCTTGGAAAAGCATATTGGCATGGCATGGCATGGCATCGTGTATTAATTCTGCTCCCAGTCTTGCTCTAAGAGAATAGACTGAAATTTTAAGTGATCACTCACGAAAAGCTCGAGTAATGAATATGGACGTGTACGACGATCGATAGCCTAATTGGTCCTTAAGACGTAACTAGACAAATTCTGGCAATGCGTCTATTGTGTGACATTCATATTCCACTAATTTATTATGATAGGTACTCCGACTAGGCCTCATATTTCATGAGCCTGCAACATCCTAAGACGTCCCTCGTATATATATGTAATCCAGACCATCTCACCTCACCAATTCTCATATATCCACATCTTTCCCTTTCCTCTTTGCCTTCTCTTTCCTCCTAGCTCCCCTGTCCACGGCATGGATCCCACCCATAGTAACCTCGAACTCGACCGCGCCCTCCAACCCCGGCCCGGTGCCCGGTACATGCGGCGCGAAAACAACCTTCATCCACCTCCTCCAATTCCGCAGCGTCGTCGTGGTCTCGCCCTCCTCGTCCTCCAGTACCTCCTTGCGCCCGTACACGGGCTTCTTGAACAGCGCCAGCCGCGCCGCGATCTGCGTCGACCACACTAGCCCCAGGCTCGGTGTCTTGAGGTCCTGCTCGCTGATGCTCAGGCTCACGCTGCGGTACGGGTACTCGTCGCCCCACCCCGTGAACCAGCGCTGCTGGTGGTCGAGCAGCAAGGCGGGTGGCGGAGGCGGTTCTTCGGGCGGCGGCTCGGGCATGCTGGACCGCACCGAGGCCAGGATGTCCGCCGTGTTACTACTCGGCGGCTCCATGCCCGAAAGCGGTGGCGGCGCCATCATGGGCCCTCTACTGCGCTTCGCCAGCGGACTTTCCTGCGAGACGCGGGGTAAAGAGAATGGCGGCGGCGGATACGGCGTGGAACTGCTGTTCTTAAAAGCAGAGCCGGCGAACCGATCCGCGACCTGGTTCGCGACCACGACGGCGAGGCCGTGCTTCCGCGCCAGGTCGTGCAGCGTCTGGCCCAGGCGCACCAGTTCCGTCGTGCGGGCTGCTAGGTTCGAGCCGCTGCCGCTGCTGGCGTTGCGCTCGAACTCGGCGCGGTAGTTCGCCGCGACGGAGTCTAGTACCAGGAGCCCGATGTTGCGCCGCGAGACTTCGACGGGCACTTGGAAGGATAGGATGTGGTCTTGCGATTCTAGGTCCGGCGTCACGGTGCCGATGATTTGGTCGAGGGAGGGCCGCTCTGAGGGGGAGAGGGTCCGGAAGTACGGGTTGTGGGTGAGAAGTTGGGAGAGCCGACGGGTTGAGAGGGGTGCCTCGGTGGAGATGTAGAGGGCTGGCCGCCCGAGACCCCGGGGTGGTAGGAGTTGGCATGCTAGGAGAAGGGTCAGGAGGAACTGCGTTTTGCCGGCGCCGCTCTCGCCCGTGATCTCGGTGATGTAGCCGGCCGGGACTCCACCGCCAAGGGTGCGGTCAAGTTCATCGTCCAAGGTGCTGATGAATTGGCCGGGGTTGGCAAGGAGCTGCGCGCCGGTTTGTCTCAAGACGCCCGGGCTCCTTTTTGCTTGTTCCTCATCATCCTGTGGCTGCTTGTCCGAGATTCCCAGATCCACGTGCAGTGCCTCGAGCACGGCATTGCATAACCGCTTGATATCCAACAGTGGCAGCTGAGTGCGTTTGCCGATATCAGGGACCTGGAGGGTGAGCAGATCGGCGGTGGTCAGGCCGTGCTTCTCGATAGTAGGCAGCAGGTGCGCGTACCGGCCGATTGGGAAGTCCGGCAGGATCCGCGAGAGATCGGTCATGAGCTCGGCTGCTGCATCTGCATTTGTATTTGCACTGGCCTTTACATCCGCACTTGAGTTAGGTGCCTAATGTGTGTGCTGTACTATACAGTGCCGTAGCGTGCCGTGCCGATCTAGCCGCGTTTACTAAGTGTTCGGTCTGATCTAATGTCGCGATATCAGCTGACCTCGGTGTAGAGTCAAGGAAAGTTAGGGCGTCGCTGGGACCGACGGAGTTAGAGTTACTGGTGGGGGCAGGTTAAGGTTATTGGGTAGCACTCGGCAGGCCAATCACACCTTGCAAAGGCTTAAACTGACTGCCCCTAATTAGTGGGTTATCGCTGCCCTGACAGCCCTGATAACTCGCCTAACTGTGCCTCATTAGTGCTAGTTGCCCCCCCCCTCCCCCATAAGACACAGTGAAGTCCCTCCTTATCCCACACACTGCGTCTATGGATCTCTGTCCCATTTCGTCGCATTCCATCCGTCGAGGTCCTTTTGATGTTACGGTTTCAACGCATCAGCCGCGATGCTTTTTCCCCAATGCTGGTTTTTTTGAGGCCACACTAAATAGGCCTTTCTAGATCCGAGATCCGGTCATGCCTGACCAACAAACAGGTCATAATCGGGTGGCTTAAGCCCTGAGGTCCACCACACCATGAATTATTGATCTCTGCTTTGCGCCCTGACGCGCTCTAGATTAGTCGCTCACGCTAAGACAAGACTAGAATTTCAATATCGTCCACAGCCACGTTCTGGTTGGTTGTCTACTCGTGAAGGATGGCTGTCAAAGAGCTCCTCGGTTCGGCCGACTCAGATATAGTAATCCAGAATCAGTCTTCAGTATGTCGTTTTCTGACGGTAACATCGCAGATGGCCACTATCGAGCTGAGAAATGAGCTGAGAAGCAAGGGAGCGTGGAATATTTCCTGAGACCAGCTGCTTTCTTTTTTCAGCCGCATTGTAACATTGGAGCATAACAACCCACGCACCTGATCATAGGGTCCCTGCGGTAGCGACCCGTTTGCTCCCCCAATGTTCGATTCGGCTTTGTTTGGGAAGAGCGAAGTAACCTTCATACCTGTCAAATCTCTAATCAAACTTGCTAATCCTTATGTATGGGGCACAAACATCTCCGCTTCACCAACCCGATACGGGATGGGCACTAGCTTGCGAGGGTCTCGTGCGAAGCTATCAAGCATAGCTTCTTGGCGGGTCCAGCGAAAGTCCCTGATGCCTTTTCAGCTCCTGCAAGCCATTTCGAACTTCCTGGCACCACCATTGGCTGGAGTGGTAAAGATGCTTGGTAGTTAATCTCCCCTTGCGGGATATGGCATAGCTCAAGGCTGAGCGGGCCCTTCATCTTAGACCAGGAAAAGGCGATGAGAGCGAAATACCGCTCATCTAGACTGGGAGAATATGCCTTGTGTCCGCCACTGCCGTTCGGGTGCGGTGTAATAGGTTGGGGGTATTACCAGTCCACCCGAGGTGGCTCGTCCTAATAAGAAGGCGTGGATGTCCTCCCACGTGCGCTCGTGCTGTGTCTTTCCTCTGTTTCCGTAGGTGACCGTCGTTATCTTTAATATTTCCGAGGTCGAGTGACTCCTCGATATACTCGACGTAGGGAGTCAGAAGCTCAACCCCCCTGTTAGGCTTCTCCTAAGGCACCAACATGGCGAGCCTCCTGTCCGCTGCGGTGTTTGTCACCGCCGTTCAGGCCTTAGCTTTCGATGGAATACCAGCCCAGCCGACCAACGGCTTAATACCGAGTCCAGCTATCCAGCTCCCTGAGATCACTCTACCACCGAGTCTTCACGAATTAGCCAAGAGACAAAATGGGCAGACAGTCCTTGTAGGGCCGGACAACACCTGCGGATACTTTGATGGACGAGCTGGTATTAAATGTCTCATTCCTTCGAGAATGACAATTTAACTGACAACGACCATAGGTGCTGTGTATAGTTGCAATGGCAAGGACGTAACATGCGCCCTCGTTACTACATCATCGTATGGTGCAGTCGCCTGTTGCGACGGTGATGACTGCGGTCTTCGAGTCGCATGTATAGACTATAGGGAATTTATGCTCTCGAGCGCATGTGACAATGGCTGTGTTCAAGATACCTTCACTGTCAAGTGGTAAGTTATATACCATCGATACTGCCTAACTATCACAATATTCATACCTTGGTAGTACAAAATCGAGCGCGCCTTTTTGCGGTACCGTCACATTCTTCGATGGTATCGTAGACTACTACTGCGATACCCTTAGCGCTTCGACACCGCAGCAACTCTACACCACATACGATGGCGAAACCGACGGCCGGGCATTCACTCCGGTTGTCGTCACATTAGATGAAACCACCTCTCACCCGCATACCACAACCACTCCTATTGATAATGATAGCGACAGTACATCTACCTCATCAAGCACTAACCCTCCCATCCCAACCTCCCCGGCAAATAACGAAGGATCCAAATCATCGACACCCGTCGGCCCCATTGTCGGCGGTGTCGTAGGAGGCGTCGGGGGTATTGCCTTAATCGGCCTCGGCATCTTCTTCCTAATCCGCCACAACAACAATAAAAAGAAGGACGCCGCGGCGGCGCAGCCCAATCCACAAGTGGCCCAAGTCCCCGGTGTACCACCCGCAGCCGGCGGGTACGGGCAGCAGCCCCCTTACGACCCGCACTTCAGTCAGCAGTACCCGAACCAACCGGGCTCACCACCGGGCTACCCCCCACAGGTGTACTACCCCGACGCGAGCAAGCCAGGAGGTTTCGCGACTGTCGGACCAGTCCCAGATAGAAACAACTCGACGAGCCCCGTATCGACGCAGTACGCAGACAACCGGCCGCCGAGCATGCAACCCACAAGCCCGACTTCGACCATCAACTCTAACTGGCAGCAGGGCGTCGCTGGATACCCGGCCCAGCAACACTCGCCGCAGCCCAATGTGCCACCGACTGTGCATGAGGCCGGTGGGAATGTGGTTGGCGAGAGGGATTATAACGCCAATCACCACGGACAGCTACATGAACTAGGTTAAGGGATTAGCCTTCACTATGAGGTTGGGTGAGGTGAGATTCTGCATAGTAAATTAGATGGTCGAACTTTAGAAGCTTCTATGTGGCTTGGATGTAATGTGTTCATATTCGGATCGCGGCATTGCATTATGGAGTTCTCAGTTTACACCGAGGGATGGGCATAAAGAAAGAGTAAAATTAAAAATAATGCTATGATATTGCTTTAATGACAACCGACCTCGTTCTGATATGCGACACCGCGTCTCAGATGCCTTGAGATCGACTAAGAATCCAGGACATTATTATCGTACCCAATGCAGGTTCCTACCATATCACCAGATAATACTCATGAGAACCATGGTGGCTACTCCGACGCCACCTAAACTCTGTATCACGAACACTGCTCAGTGAAATACATCCAAACTTCAGGTGGCTAAATCGTACATTTTATATATGAAGATATCTGCACAACATAACGCTGTATAAGGTATATGCCAAGCTATGACTCGAGCACACAAGACTCCTGCCTCCCTCCCTCCCTCCCTCCCTTCCATACCTACCCCGTCTCTTTCTTTAGGTATAACCGTAACAACCACTATACTCCGTCCTTAAGTCCTGTATACGACACAGCATCTAGTATTCAGTTTCCGTTACTTTGAAAACAGTTTTTTGGTGGCTCAATACTCAACCAACCTGAGCTTCTTGCCTATTTCCCTCCTCCTCGCATTCGCTGCCGCCCTTTCGGACGCCTTCGACGGCTCGCCTTGCTGGTCGAGCGCTTCGCCCCGCGCTTTTAGGGCCTGCAGCAGCATTCCTGCGTCGAAGAAGCCGTCTGTGGGATTTGTCAGTATGGCTGTGATGACGACTCGCGATGTATTATGTAAAAGATAGGATAAGAGGGAAGAGAGAAAACTTACACCCTCCCAACTCATCATCCTCGCTCATCATAAGACTCTCCTCCGTCGGGCTCCGCGTCCCCGTACTCGACCTCGCCATAGCTCTCAGGCTCTCCGTTCCCGTGATCATGCGTCCCCTCGTCTTCACGCGCTGGTGCGCCGACCGGGGCTTATCCGGGTCGATTTCCCTCGCCCTCGTCTGTCGCGAGCTCGTGCTCTTCCGATTCGTGATCCGCAGGATCCGACGGATCTCTAGGAGGTAGCTTTCGAGGGTATCGATGAAGCGCTTCGTCTGTCGGTGCTTGCTGCTGACGCAGATATTGATGCCCTCGTCTTTGATGATGTACCCTATGCCGAATCCGCCGCCCGACGTGGGCCCGAATCCGAATTGGCGAAGCGAAGGATTGCCACAGTTGGACGTTGACAGGATCGTGTTATTCAGCTTATCCCACCCACTATCCGCGAAGATAGCCGGTACCTGCTGCTCCTGACACCTTGAGTTGGTGCTGTCGCCGCGTTGGCGCGTTCGCAGCTCTTCGCTCGTCGTTAAGATGGACTCCTTCCCGGGGCTGCCGACTACGGATCCTTGGTCCGAGCCGTTTGAGCCATTCTCGCCGTTCTCGACTGAACTCAGATATCCCATGCTACTAGGTGCGCGGCTATCCTCGTTATCGAGGTATCTCTGCCATACACAGAATAGGGCGTAGAGATGCCGGTCGCAGCCTCTCCCTTTCGAACATTCCTTGGTGACGTTGACGTGTTGTTGGCACGCTTTGCGCAACGCGTCTACCTTTGCCTCCGCCGGGTTATCCGCCCAGAACGTCTGGACAAAGTTCACCGATTCCTCGGAAACCGTCCGGATAGCTTCGGTTCTGCCGTGAAGAAAGGCCTTGGTCATGGCCGGTTCGTAAGTACATTCCACTCGCCCATATAATCCGTAGTAAGCTGCCTGGAAAGCCATCTGCACGAAGGCGTCCGGCGAAAACCCTGCGGAGGTGATGTAGTTCTTTCCATAACCGCTGAAGTCTAAGCACTCGAACTCATTCTGGCTGATGAGATCCGCAAGTCTAGTCTCGGCAAATCGGATGGCGATGTTGAGTTCTGGCGATATGTCCCACTCCAACTTGTGAGGGGTCGTAGTGACGTCTCCAAAGCTCTCAGGATCACGTTTTGATGGATCTGGACTCGCTGTCTTCCAGAGGCTGGGCGCTTGGCCGTTGATCGTCCTCGCGAAGCGTAAGATGGTATCCGTATAGACGTCGCTAGCGAATCGAAGTACGGTGTGACCATCCACACCCGTATGCTCGAAGTTGATACCTGCGCTTCCATTCTTGCAAACAATAATTTGAAGTTTATCGTACCATCGGTTTATGCAGGTACCAATCTGTACTCCCTTCACAACTTCGTTCGTGCCGCAAAGCATATTCTGACATAGTGCGGCCGCCGTAGCCGGTTCCGTGTAATCTAGGCATAGCACAAATAACGCCGAGTCGACAATGCCAAGACAGTCTGCGTTGTTGGACCCTTCCTCCTTAGTGAGAACATCTCTGAGTCCCGACCAAGTCTTTCGGTTCTCCGTGCTTAGAATGCCAAGAGCTCCCTTGGCTGCTTCTTGAATTGGCGTTTGAGCTGCGTCGTCTATTATCGTTTGAAGGTTTATGGAAATATCCTTTTCGGTCATGATAAGATCCGAGTTATCATCGAGTACGTCGAACCAATAGAACTGGCCATGGCAAAGTACGACAATGTGTTTCGATTCAGGGTCCTGTTCAATTTGACAACCATTCTCTGTTGGTACCCGGGCAGTACCAAAGAGCCGTGAGTATTGATACATATCTAAAGGTGTCCCCTTAACTGTATCAGGTGGTAGTTCCTCTCGGCGTACTGCTCGCACGAATTCCAGCGCCGATACCACAAGGGATGCTGCGCGGGTGACCTGATTATTCCTTGCTGGAGTAGGGTCATCCTCTAATAGAAAGAATGGGTTCAAGTTTAAGACGACAGGATTATCGAAGTTCAGATACGAGTCATACCCTATGCAAGTAAGTAAAGACCGGGTAAGTTATAGAATAGGAATGAACATACAAAATTGTTCTATATAACTTGTCTTCCCAGCAGCATATTCCTGCAATTTCTTCTGGAGATCAGGCCCATCCTTCTTCAAGAAATCTTGAACAGCAAGCTTCGTTTCAGCATGCTCTCTCGGCCCTTGCAGCGGCTTCAAGGCAGCGAGGTACTTCTTGCACGTTTGTTCTAACTCCGGTATGGGCAGTTTGGGTAGACTATCTTGGTGGGCAAATGTGATTCCGCCTTCCTTGGGCCTCTCTGGTATCGTCTCCATGATTGGAGCTCGACTCTTGAACTCGGGGCTCGCTGGCCTCTCAATCTTATAATCTTGAGTGGAAAGGGATATAGGTTGCGAAGAGCTAGCACTTAGGGTCTCACCAAGAGACTTTGGCATAGCAAAGATACGAACTTGGGTAGGCATCCTGTTAGCCGACTTCTGGTGTATCAGGTGTATAAGGGTGAGACGCAGGTGCTAATGCTCAAGCCGCGCAGAGCTGTGCGGTAGAAGTAATGGCAGTCTTGAAGACAATAGGGTGGCATATCACTTGAGTTGTACCCTAGTAGAAACGGAAAAGATATAGGCTCTTTAAAAAGAAATCAAGGAAAGGCATCGAAGGGAGATAGAATGTATAAATCATCTCGGAAGCCGAGTATGAGAAGGGAGTCTACGCTTGGAAGACTTGGAGTGGATCCACGGCTGAAAGACCCGAGACCTTCCATGTTGACCCAAGTGCATATTCCACTATCACATGTGTGAAGGGTATTGCCAGTTTGGGGTACCATCCTTTGCGTAATGTCATAGGAGAGCAACATGATTGGCCATGGCGCATTGAAGTGAGCTAGAGACTCATCCGCAGGACCGACGATATATAGTTTGGACGAAGAAACGTAGTAATCTGCCGAGAGAGGCCTGGGTAAAGGTACCAGAGACGAAAATAAATCTCACTTACCTCCAACCAGGGTAGCAATCAAGCGACCAACATGGAAAAGTCGTGTCAGCAACCACTGGGTGATATAATGTCGCAGATTCGCATTAATTAAATAGCTCGAATGGCGATAAAAAATATAGTCTGTCACAGGTTGTCTTTGCTCTGGATTTTGTATTAGTACCTATGTCTACGGGGGGTCACGAGAAGCTACACTGAATAGCAGTGGTGAACCAGCTAAAGGCTGCCCAGGCAGGGGGGTAGGTGAGGGATGAGGTCAGAAATGGAACGCGACGAAGGGGTGGACATAATTCGAGAACCCACCAAAGGTACCTAGCTTGTGGCAATGACGACTGTCAGTTACCAACCCCACGGGGTCAGGCTTGTCGCGAGTCGTGAGTGAAGAGCTCAAGCGAACAGTCTAGGTCGTGGGGTAGATCTCGGACCAGTGGATGGGCTCTGGTTGGGCAGTCGGGGAAATGGCGGCGCTGCGGTCGTCGTGGGATCGGAATCGGAGTGGGAACCAAGAAAAAGCAAATCCACCTACAAGGAGATGGGAGCCTACCGTATTCTGAAGGAGTTTGGTAATGCTCTTCCCAGAAAAAGGCGCGCTGTCTCTCTTTGTTAATCGCGACGTGAAAAGATGACGTTGGGGTCCCCATTCATCAGTCGGCTAAGCGACTAGGAGAGCCTCGTTTACCGTAGCGAGGTATATTGGTATAATATAGTCGGGACATAGAGCTTGAGGAACGTGACCAATGTGACCTCAGCTGATGATGCATACCTGTATGTATCTAGGGATCCCAAAAGAGAAAAAGTGGAGTGCAATTTGTATGGACGACGGTGCGGTGACCCCGGAAGCCTTAAGCTAGCAACCTGTTTTGGCTTCGACCTGCAGACGTTCGAGACGGGCCACTACTGTAGGGCCCTGGCTGCTATTGGTGCGTTGCGAGACCAGAATAAATAACGAAGTAAATCCGTGTCGTTGGGCTAAGAAGAGGCACATGTGAAAACTAACCGGCCTGGCAACGGAATGCTCGGAGAATCTGGCTGGCTGATGGCTTCGAGCTCGACCTCAGAGTGGAATGGCAGACCACATCCACATCATATACCCGAGGGCAAGGGACCTACGGACTGAGAGACTCTTCTACTTGCCACTTGCGCCTCGTTCCGAATGCATAACCGCTCTTCGGTCGGGCGAGTGCTCTTTTGAAGACGCAAATCCTCCTGTTGGCAGTGGACGTCGGATAGGGTTGATCTACCTTAGATAGTCGAATCCTTAGTCGAATCCCGGACAAATGGACAACGCCAACCCCCGCATCTGATGATAGTTTCCGGACGCTAGAACAAACACAAGTCCCACCACGCCTCTACTAGTTTGCCTATCGTCTCTTCACCTTCGCGTCGACACGTAAATTAAGGTTGCCAGGTAAAGGGACGACACGCAGTCACTAATGGAGCAGCGCCTTAGCCGCTCCGGCAACCGAAGCGAGCTGTCGAATGATATAATGGCTGATCGCGGGGTAGCGAAGATCTATGTGGAACCTTGAAGGTCGTTCCATTGTTTCGGTGCAGCGCGACTATCTCTATCTCGAGGGCGTCTTGGCCTTATGTAAGATAGTTAACTAGGTAGGTAAGGTTGATAACTTGAGGCTCAAGTTTGACATAGGCCGGCCGTATAAGAGCAGTATATCCCCCGTCCGGCTGCAGGGTTTCTTAGGGCGTTCAATGTCTTGGTCTTACTGTTTAATAAGTCGATGAGACGAATGCTGAGATCCCGTATGCGGAACACCACTTGGGTCTGGTGTGCGAGGTATTCATTTCGAATGAGACGAATGTTGTCAATCCCGATCCCCTACCCCTATCATTGCGAATACATATATTTCGACAGACATTCTGAAGGACTACTTCAGCGAAGTAAAAACAAGAAGTCAGAAGCCAGATAGATGGGAAAGTCCACGGCACCGCATAAAGCGGATTGACGGTTGAATCATTGACAACCCCAGGTGAGGCAGCCAACCCGATTAAAAAAAAAATGGGAATGGGGTTATGCATACGTGTACTCTGTCCCAAGTTTCTCAGCTTTTCGCAATGCAATGACGAGTCTTTAAGATACGCATGACCGGCCTCTCCTCGATGAAATCCTGAAGAGCAGAGTGATGATGGACAGATCTGGAAGTGTAAACGAGAGCGAGAAAGCCCTGCGCTACTTGGATTCCGCCTATCGAGATTATCGTTACATCAGCGCCTCAGCCACAATGACTAAGATGGTATTGCGTTGGTAAAGTGGGCTTGTGCGACCATATCCAGACCGTTCCGAGTCAATACCGCTGTTTCGACTGTTTAGTCCCCGCTCTCGCACTCGCTTATAGCTCATAGATGTCTCCTCATCAAGACATTATGCCGTAGACCAACCAGCTCGAGCGCGAGTTAACGGCACCAGCCATTCAGGGCGCCGGGAGAACTCAGCCGTTGATGATGCTAACCGACGACGAAAGAGTCTTACAATCTTAGACGTCTTCGTATTGGTTTCAAGACAAGTGGGAATGGGGAGCATTGATACAATCATACCCATAATGCGTAGCTTTTCTCGAGAGGCTGCGCCGACGCCGGCAAGCCCTGTCAGAAAGAGATCAGAAAATAACCATCAGCCATAATGTGAATATATATCGCGATGTAATCACTTCGATTTGTTGTACTGTCCTGATATATTAGAAGATTCTCAATCAAAGTCAACTCGCCGAACACCATTCAGTCTCCCATTATACCGTTGGTACCTAGTTGGTCACTATGTTAATTACTATCCTAATAGGAGCCTTCCGCTCGAGGAGAGATGCCAAGTCAAGACCATGTATACACAACAGGAACAGAGTCCAACAAGAAGCAACCACTGAGCCTGGCGAAGAGACCCTCAAACAAATAGATTGTCCTGAGTGCAAGGCAGAGGCATCAGCAGCTAGGAAGTATCGATGGAGGCTTGCCTTGTGTTTGATTCCTCTCTATACTCTCCAAAGTCTTGACGTTACGATGTATGAAATATCAGAGTGGCCCATATGGAGCGAGTGTGCTAACTTGCTTATAGGGTTGCTAGTGCTCTGCCGTGGATTGCTCTCGAATTTGGTACGAACACCTTTACCCCTTATACAACTACTCGCATGCTTGAATTATGCAGACTAACAAAAGCCTAGGCGAGATCGCTCAACTGAACTGGATCGTCTCGGCCTTTAGCCTAGCCTCAGCAGCATTCACCCCCTTCTGGGGCCAGATGGCCGACATACTCGGACGACATTATGCCCTACAAATATGCTCCTTCATCATGATCGCCGGCAGTGCTCTCTGCGTAGGCGCCCCAACCACCGCCTTCGGCGCGTTCCTCCTCGGTCGAGCTCTACTGGGCGTCGGTTGCGCAGGACTCACTACCATAATCCGCATCATACTGGCAGACAAGGTGTCCCCGGAGGAGAATGCGAAGACCTGGTCTCTATTCTCATCAGCGGGAGGCCTTTGCTACGGTTTAGGCCCCTTATTCGGCGGCTATCTCACTGCTGATAACTGGAGGTGGTGCTTCGGAATCAACCTCCCTATTGCCTTCCTCGGTATCTTGACCGTCTTTTTCTTCCTTCGGAAAGACCTCTTGGGGCCTCAGCCTATCCCTGAATTACACGAGACCGAGACCAGCAGTCGTGGAAGATTCTCAAGGCGTATCGCGACCATTGATATTGGCGGACAACTCTTGTTCCTATTCGGCTTTGGACTTCTAATCTTGGCGCTGACATGGGCTGGAGCAACGTACGACTGGAACAATCCTGCGGTTTTTGTCCCTCTCATCATCGGCACCTTGCTGTCGTGTACTTGGCTCTACTACGAATACTCGATGGCAGAGGGCAGGCTTCTTTCCAAGAAACTACATTTCCAACGGCCAATGCTTCCGTGGCATATAGTGGAGAATCGTAATGTCGGCCTACTCTGCTACATTTACTTTGTTACAGGAATGGCCATGTACAGTGTGAGTGCATTTGTGTTCCAGGATAGAGCGGACCAGCTAACCAGTCTAGATTTTCTACTTTGTCGATATTTACTTCGCAATAGTCAAGGTATATGACTCTTGCCTGAAAGCAACTTGTCTTGTTCCATGCCAACTAACATTGTTCCTAGGGTTACAACTCATCCGACGCTGGCGTCCAGCTCATGTACTATCCACAGGGACTTGCAGGTTGGTTGGAGCAGACCTCTATTATTTAGATATAGCTAACGTCTACAAATAGTTGGTCTATACTCGGGACTATTCCTCTGCTACGTCTGGCCCCGTCAGACATTCCTGCCCCTCTTCATCGGCTCTGTAGTTGAAGCTATTGGTATCGGTCTGCTGGCATGGGCTCTATACTTCGAACAAACCGCTACCATCTGCGGGATAATGGCAATGGCTGGTGCGGGCACGGCATTCCGATTATCGCCTGGTAAGTGTCCTCTTTGCTTCAGGGCGACTCAATTCCTAACTTCAAGTAGCCGGTATCCACGCCGTCGCATTCTTACCCGAACAAAAATCGACGGTGATGGCCCTAATGAGCGCCTCTGTGACACTCGGAGGCGCCTTAGCTCTCACGATCATGTCCACAATCTTCAACAATACATCGGGCATCACGCGTGATTCTCCTTTCCAAAACAGTTACGATACCAGTCAGCTTCCAGACAATATCAAAGCCCAGATCGTCAACGGCACCAAGGTAAGCTCCTATATACCATTTCTGATAGGAATGCTCATGACTGACACCTGTACAGAATGGAATCACTTGGGCGTTCGTGGCGTTAACCCCTTTCATGGTTACGGTAAGTTCCACTGCAACTATACCTCCCCTTATCAAATCACGAAGCTAACCTATAAAACAGTGTGTCCTCGCCACTGCCTCTTTAGGTAATGTGACCATTGCCAAGGAGTCCAACGATGGAACACCTGGCCATCATTTGACACATGGGAGTTACTTGCTCTCCCTGATAAGAGGTGGCCATGCAGCAAAGAGTGAAGATGTCGAATTGGACAAGAGGATAGTCGAAGAGCCTAGCAATAGGCAATCGATGTAATAGAACCTTAGGGCTCTCGGGTGACTGGCCCAAAGCCTCTCTGCTTTAATCGGGTAGTATTGGGAGGCCATGATGTTACGATACCCTCTGGAGGGACAGAATATAGTGGTTAGAATGATCTAGGTGTAATTGGGTTATATTATAGAACTAAATCCGGCTTGGGACGTACGGTTTATGATAAGTGTTAACGTATTCAGCCTCTTGCTAAGCTTGGCACTGAGAAGAGGCGATGGCCAAACTAGCAGCGGCATTCTGTATTACCTGGAATTCTGTATATAGTCAGGGTCGGCTAATGATGCAAGCCCTTTTGCGTGCCTTCAGTTTCCTGCCTTATTTAATAGAAAGCGTTCACCGATATATTTAATAATTTCGTGTTGCCCTGTCAACCAATTAAGGGTGTAGATGGAGACCGCTATCAGCCCATGACGGGCGTATTTTACGAGCATCAACCTATTTCGTCCAAAAAAGACGGGCGGGAGGGTGTGACGCCAGCAAGCGCTTGAGAGCACTTCATCACTACAATAGTAAGTAAACTAGCCCTCGAGATTGGCGGAACCGAGCATTACCTGGACATTTTGAAGTGGTCATTTACAGTATGACTCGAGACTACTATGTGTACTCGTGCCTTTAGCAGCTAGTATTAGCAGCCTGCTACCTGCTGGATCTACATAGACAACAGGCACTCGAGCTACTTAGCCTAGATTGGGATTACATAGAAAGGATTACGCAGGGAAAGTCACTAGAGGAAGCAAGCTTTCTGTGCACAAGTCTGTATGATTACCTAAGTACCCCTGATTTGCAAGCAAAGAATGCGTTACACCGTAAAACGAAACGAGAGCATGGCCATGAGTATGAGTATGAGTATGATGAACGAGGACGTCGGAACCTTTCCCCTTTCTTGAACTCCCTCCCCGAGGTCATGACGCGGAAAATACACACACGAACGTAGAAAAAAAGCTCATCTCTTCTCCATCCGCAGAAATGCTAGACGTGTTCTAAGACGCAACCGCACAAATTCTAGTACAAAGAGGCTTCGCCCGAAGTCATGAGAGAAAAATCGCATTAGTACGTAACTTGACATGAGAAGAGGCTGCTGCAGCTGCTAACAAGCCTTCCTCTACCATTAGATGAACCCGCTCCTCTCACACATGCTAGGACTGGGTGCGCGCGTCTTCCGCAGAACGAATACTCGGTATGGACGATTCGGCGATTAAAGGTAGGAGTAGGATCCAAGTAGAAGTGAACATTTCATCTATCCGCACTTGTCAAAAGTGAAAGGTAAACACATCCGACCTCCTAGCCATCCTGACCTATGCATGCCTTTACTGCCAGTCCGTCCCAGGAAATTGGAAATCAAAATGCATGTGAGGATGCTGATCGTACGAGGGTATCATAATTAGCCGCTTTAGCAGCAGCCACCGCTGGACGAGTTGGACACGCTGTGTCCAGGTCCGACTTGAACACCGGGCTTGGTGTTTGTGGTGGCCTGCGATCCCATCCTCTCCTTGATTTGTCGGGCCATGGTCAAGAAAGCCTGCTCGACATTGGAAGCGTTCTTCGCCGAGGTCTCGAGGAACGGAATACCGAGGCTGTCGGCGAATTCCTATAAGTCTGGTTAGTAATGGTGACGCACATTTGATTACTCAGCCTCAGCGACAACCACTTGGCGAGGCTACGAGGTTGGAGTGCTGCAAAAGTCCATACCTTTGCAACCGTGTACTCGACGACCTTCTTGTCCGACATATCGCTCTTGTTGCCTACAAGCAGCTTGTTGACGCCCTCAGTAGCGTATCGGTCAATCTCCTGCAGCCACTGCTTGACGTTGTTGAAGCTGTCCATGTCGGTGACATCGTAGACGACGCAGATGCCGTGGGCGCCTCGGTAGTAAGACGAGGTGATGGTTCGGAATCGTTCTTGGCCAGCAGTATCCCACTATATTCCAGTAAGTAAAGCTATCCGGAAAGGGGTTAGAAACGGGGCTCTCCTTACGATCTGCAGCTTCACGGTCTTTCCATCGAGCTCGATAGTTCGGATTTTCTGTACGTAATCAGCACCTATGCATCGCAAGTGTATGTGCACAGGCATCAACATACGAAGTCAACTCCGATGGTGGAGATGTACGACTCGGTGTAGGTATCGTCGGCGAATCGCAACAGAAGACAAGACTTTCCAACACCGGAGTCACCGATGAGGAGGAGCTTGAAGAGATAATCGTACCTATGAGGGCGACGTGTCAGTTGATTTCCGGGAGTATACATGATCTGATCAGGCTTGATTTGGGTTGCTGGCTGAAGACCAGGCACCCGGGGAGATTGCTGATATGCCGTAGTTGAAAATATCACGATGTTCAGAGCATAACTTCAGGGATATCGGTGGCAGGTGTGGACGCATTTGAAGTGAAGGAGTTGGAAAACAATGGACGGGGCGAGGGACAAACACTATAAACACATAGTCAGTATTATCTTCTGAGTTGCCGTCGATGGGCGACACGACGTAGGAGGTCGACATACTACTCAGGGTTCATCTTGACGGGCGAGTTGAATGCGCTGCCTTAAAGACAACAAGGGACTCGGATCAAGTAGGGCGCTGATAAGCGACAAGAGGCAGAATAGGCGAGCTTAGGATTGAATAGATGGAGATGGATGCGGGTTGCGAAATAGGACAGGACGTTCGGCGATGTAGGAAGAAGGGGCAGTCGTCTGCGGTTGATGGTTGATGGTGTTGATGTAGAAAGAGAATTGAGACAAGCCGCAGGCTGCTGCGTCAAGGAACGTCAAGGGCCATTCACCGTACAACTGCCCTGGTGCACAGATCACTGATGGAACGGGTGGGCTGCTGGGCCTGCTGGGCTTGCTGGGCTGCTAGTCCCGCCCGTGCCAGCTGCTAACGTAAGTCGGCCTAGCCACCCGATCTAATCACGAGGCGCAAGCCTGCCCTGACTAAGGTACCTCTACCTCCTCTACCTTCCAGGCTGTACCACCACACAGGTACCATACAGTACCTGGGTACATGTACCTCGCTGCGGTGGGTATCTCTCTCCCAAATCACATTTAACATTTAAGGTTCAAACGCAATCCATAAGCCACACGAATCATATGCAAAAAGATAATGCACTTGACACCTGCGGGTGGATGATTGGCACTTGCCAGTCTGCAAGCCCCTAACTTTGAATGTTCCAAGTTCTTTCAACTTTGATCCTCCACAAAATCTTGTTCATGATCTTTGACCTTCTACCATCAAGATAAACAGTTGTATGGAGATATGACTTAGACAACATATATGCAGTATAGTACACCATGTGCTCAAAGTATCCAAGACATCTAGATATAAGGAAAATAATAAAGAGCAGGCCAGGATCATGACGGAAATGACATCGGTAAGATCCGGTTCGGTATTACAGTTACAATATGAACGATCCCATCATCGATCATCCTGAGGTCACCTTTTTCTAGAACACTCCCATATCCGTATACACCCTATCATTTCCATCTGGATGGTCAGCCGAGGAAGGGAGGCTAAAAGATGAGAGACGATGATCAGAGACATCAGCTGGATTAGGCGACAGTTCGGTGGGTTCCGGGCTGAGAGCCAGTCTTTAGCAGTCTCTAGCATTCCCTAGCCACCCCTGCTTCCCACATCTTCGGCATAGTTTTTAGTGGAACCCCGCTATTTTCGGCGTACCGGTACCACGCCAGGACCTACTTAAAATTCGAACTGGGTAATTGAAAGCTTCACTTACATCATCCATACCTTAGGTGCTATCTAAACTTCTCGACTATGTATTTCTACGCACATTATTATTCACGAAAACCTGTATAACTCTACTCCAATCATACAAGACCTCTCTTGAATAAATTGATGAGTCTCCAGTATTGCTGACGCTGCCATCGAGGCCCGGACACATGTCCCTCCGAACCAGCGTCGTGCGAGCGCAATCCAACGCCGTGAGCTCCAAAGCTAGCTTGCGCATTCTCCCGAACCCTGCGAATGCCGCCTCTTCGCCAACTCCATATGCCACGACACCGTCGATAGCGTCAAAGCCTGCCGCTGCTCTGACCCATCTACCGTCGCATCAGAGTCTACCACCAATATGGTTCAATTCCTCTTTCCCTCGGTTCGACATCCCATCCCCGGCCGATAACCGGCGGGGTCCAGAGGACGAGCGAAAAGTGAAACTAGGGAAAAGTAAGCCTCCCTCACAAAGCCCCGGCATGTGTGCACCAGACTGATAACATCCAGCCCTGCGTATTCTCCAAGAGCGACTCCCTAGCCTACTGCAATCTCCGCTTCCGCAAGAAATCCTATCCCCTCACATCTCTCTGCACCTATTCCCCACGACACACCCATATCTGCCCACAGTATCCGGCAGAGTCGCATATATAGCAGCACTATGGACGTCCCCTATAGCATGGAACCGAGTCCCCATCATCGGTAATGTAAAGCTGGAGATACTATCAGAACGGATGGTCAGCCAGCCGTTCTATTCTTCGCCCAAGCGGTCCGAAGCCTTCGGCGAACAGCTCGTTGTAAGATGGAGAACAGCCGATAGCAAAGGGAAAAGCACCAGCCCTACCATAACAGAGGAAGGAGAGCAGAAGCTAGATAACACCCTCAGAGGCACTCAGAGCCCCGGCGAGAAGAAAGCATTCACCGGCTTATTCATCTTCGAATTCGACAAGGAAGGGCGGATCATAAGCCACACCATCGAGCACGTGGATGAGCACGGAGAATGGGAGAAGGGGCTAGGTGCCAAAGTAGTAGGCCTGACAGATTGGCTTCTAGGAGGCATAAAAGGACGGACGGAACCCGGTGCACCTGCATTATGTAGAGTTCTAAAGGGACGAAAAGACATACGATAGAGGCGGCAACAGGGGGAACTCTAACGTCTTGAAAACGAGAGGAAACTTGTCTTCGTGCGTTATGGTCTGCGATGTACATATGTACTATAATTGTCGTTCACCACTCAACCTAGGAAAAGGGCAGTGTATATAAAATGTAAATCATACTGGATGACTCATTTGACGATCAACCTATGCTTCGTGCTATTTATCTACGTGACGGATCGACCGTAGGAGGCCTAGGACCTCTCGCTATACGCTGCGGCAAATCCGACTCCCTCACCAGTTCAAACTGTATATTCGCCAACGACGACGTGACGATAGACCCCCGGTACCAGTCCCTCCAAATCTTCTGCACAAGATTCACCTCCTCTCCCTCCCTTCTCTTCCCTCTCCTTCCCACCCCACCACTTCCCCCTACCTCTCCCCCATCCCCATCTCCATCCTCCCTAACCAAAGGCCCCTCACCTCCCATAAGCGCATGCGTCAGCTCATCCCTCGGCGCAACCGCAACCAGGACTCTCTTCCTCCCCTCGCCCTCGCCCTCCTCCAACCGCGCAAACCGATCCACGACGTGGAACAGCGCCCCGAAGATATGCTGGCTCCCGCTCTCCCCGTACCGCAGCGCCGCAAACGCGACCGCCAGCCTCTTGACCTTGAGCGCCTCCTCCCGGTCCAGGAAATACGCCATCGGGCTGTTGAACCCGTAGCTGTCGCATGGCTCCAGCTCGCCTAGGAGATACACGGCGTCGCGCGCGTAGTCGAACCACACGCGCGGGCCCGACCACGTCGAGCCGTAGGAGCTTGAACTGGTTGCGGCTGAGGGGAAGACGGAGCAGGTGGAGGAGAAGTTCGGCGGCGGCGGATCGGCATGCAGCAGCACGTACGGCACCTTCCACGAGAACGCCGGCGCGTAGTGCTTCAGCGCCAGGGCCCGGGTCTCCCTGTTCACGAGCAGCAGGACGGGGACCGCGGGCGGGGCCGGCGCCTCGAGCTCCGGGAAGCTGGTCCACGGCTCCTCGGGCTCGTCGTCGTCGTAGAGCGGCGGCTGTGCCGTCGCGTCCAGACACGCGATGGCGACGATGCGCGGCGCCAGGAAGTACTCCCAAATCTTGAGGCGCAGCTCGGCGGGGAGCTGCGCGAACAGCGGGAACTGGCCGCCGTGGGCGTGCGTCCCGGCTACGTTGAGAGCTTGCGCTTCGGCGGTCTCGAGGCCGTCGCTTACGACGCGGAATTCGAGACGGAAGCGTGGGCGCTGGGGCGGTGAGGTTTGTATGCTTTGTGTCGCTGCCATGGTATGTGTGTATGTGTGTAACCAAGGTGGGTGTGATAGATGGGTTGGTGTATCTATCCGGCGGGACGGGTGAGAATGAGATCGCAGGCCACTGCTACCGCTTCTACCTCGATCAACTGCCGAGGTTAAAAGTAGACTAGAGTGCTTCAAAGTTTGTATGGCTCCCTCGTTTATCTACAATGCTAGAGCAACCAGAAAACTGATATGGATGATGCTGATGCTGTTAGAAAAGCGACATTAAGCTTAACAATCAATTGTGAGATGAGTGGTGAGACCTGAGATAAATAATTGTTAGTGGGGAGCTTTGCTTATAAGTGTAGATCCCCTCCGGTCTGCATACGTTGGTAAACCTTCCTTCCACCTCCCTTACGTTAACCCTTTACATCATCAATCCTTTCTGGATCCTCAATTACTACGAGTTGATCATGTCGCTTGCTTAGGATTTGGATTGATGTGAATGTGGAAGGTGCAGCGCCGTCAGACTAGGGAGCTACCTTAGGTAGCGATCCATCACGGGCTGAGCGATTTGGCTTAGTCGCACACATACACGCACACCTGAGAAGGCATCGCAATAGGAGAAAATTCCTAAGTAATTTTTATCATATCCCTTGTATATCTCATAGAGACACAAACGAAGGAATCAAAAGCGCCTCCCGAAAGATATCGCAATCATAAGCCTTTCCCACCGTCCCATTAACGAACCAAATATGCGCTGCCGCCGCCTAGTGTATATCTGACCCCCTTTTCCTAATACAGACAATATAGGTAAGATTAATATTACAGAGAATATTTTAAATGCAGACTCCGTAGATAGAACAATAAGTTATCATCCGATAACCCTCGATAGGCCTGGGAACCGAAAATAACGCTGGAAAATAAATCGGAGATTGTACCTGTAAAGGCGTAAGTGTCCGTTTACATCATCTGGATTGTAACCGTGGGCTAGCAGCATACCGTATTGTACTCTCGCCTCCGCGATCAACCACGGAGAATCCCTCAAGTCGCAAGACCTAACCATTTCAGTGCCTTCCGGCTATTTCCCTTCCTAGGGCCGCCCTGTGTGCCGTACAGAGGCATGTACTTGCGCTCCTCATCAGCGAAGCCATAGTCCTCGTCGTCCCAGTTGTCCTGGTACGCCGAGGCCGTATCCACCCGAGCAGTCACGCTATCCACGTCCGTCTCCCTGCCGAGCATATTCCTCAGCTTGTTCCGTTGGCTTCGCACGGTTCTGGCCGTTCGACTGCTCCTTATGGTCTCCGTTATAGACCCCTTGGATGACTTGAGCGCTTCTAGTCGTGTTGGCTCCTTGTCTCGACTTTTAGGAGGGGGTGGCGGCGGATTGGAATCGGTGTACACCTCACCATCACCTCCCCGTTTCTGCTTCTGAAGACCGATTAGATCGGCCGCGTTGGTGAGCGGGGCATATTGCTGTGTTGTGTTGATCAACGGTGTCTGGGCTAGCGGCTTGCCATTAGACTCCCGCTTCAGCTCTCGATCGATCTGGACTGAGGCTTTAGGTGCCATCCCGTCTGGGATATAGAACGTCGAGATGTCGATGAGGATCTTCCATATCGTTGAGATCAAAGTTGCGATCTCAGATTCGTTGGCTGAAGAAGTGATAAGGAAGTTGGCTTTGGAGAATGAAGGGGTTTCCGTTTGCTTCATCCCAGTTGGCGTGAGAAGAGTTGCACCCGACCTTGTACTGATCTTCGATAATCCAGAATTCATGCGTAAATGTGCATTCATCCGCGGCGGAATTTTGCCTCCAGGGTACATCTTCGAGTCGATGTCTTCAGAACATAGGATCCCTGCGATCTTCAGGAGGTCCACGCCTACTAACCATTGCAATGCAAGGACAGTGGCCAGATGTTCCGGAGGATACTCAAGTAAAAGAAACCGTGTTGCAGAGTGAGCAGCCATATACGTTTCTAGGTGCGGTATGATCAATGTTGCCAAGAGCAAGGGATTAGAGAACGGGTTGTCTTGGGTTTGGTTAGCTAAGGGCTGTGCAGTGAAAGCCTGCATAGCACTAGCAATGAGAAACCTTGGGCGTCGAGTTAACATCAGAGTACAAGACATGTATTGCAGTGGCCTACTTACCTCAAGTCCAATCTCCCGCTCCGGGTTACGCCATTCGGCTTCGTGCCAAGTTTTTCTAAGGAGCCGCTAATCGCAGAAAGGAAGTCCTTCTCAACACCTTGCTGTGCTCCAATAGCGAGAATAAGATCGACTTTTCGTTTTCGATGTACCACTGTGCCAGAGTCTGATTCCCGGAATACGGGCTTCCACAGACTGCTCAGCTCAGGGAGCAAGGGGAAGTTAAATTGGTGATAGCCCGCATCCTCTGGTGGGAAGTAGATGTTCAAAATGGACCGCAAGGAGTTCTGCATACACACGGCTGTCCTACAATTCGTTGTTGTGAAATCGTGAAAGCACTTCTGTGGCTTCCCTGTAGTCAGTGGTGGCGTTTGAGCCGGAGTCGGGGGCGTAGACGGCCTATGACTATTTGTATTGTGCTTAGATGGTTGGAGGTATTCTCCATACGCGAATGGATCATACTCATCCGGGTTCATGTTATAAGCCGGCGACACTTCTGCGTGTTGTACATAGCTTGTCGGTCTCTTGCTAATAAGTGGCACAGCCCTTGGCTCCCGTAAATTAGGTGTGCTTGATCGATGGGAATCCTCTTCTATTTCGGCTTCAGATTGCGATATAGATACAGGATATTTGCCATCCCGAAAGGCTTGTATCGTTGCTTCTAGTTGTATATCAGGGTTTTCGGCCTTGAAGACAATTACCAGGTTTTCGATCATAGGCAGGATAGTCTCATACGGTTCATTGGCGTCAACCTCAAAACTATCCTCAAAGTCGAGAGACGCAGTATCCGCCATGTCGGTTTCTTGAGGCGCAAGGATAGGCTCAGGTTCCAGCTCAGTAGTAGTTCCTTGGTCCACGTAGTTGTTCATAGGATTTGTACCACGATCGACATAAGTTGTTGGTCGCTGTAGTGGTTTGTGCAACTTGAGTGGCGATGGAGGATTGCGTCTGACCACAGACCTACCCGGCGTGCTAAACGTTGGTCTTGGAATCTCGCATGAGAACTTGGATCGGAGTGGTGACCTCTGTTGATAAACTACTGGACTGGTTGCTGTGCTTTGCGGCCTCGAACGGGGCGGTTCCGGAAAGCTACATAGTAGAATGTCTTGGTTGCGTACCTCGCTGGAGTAGATTCGATCAACCGACTTGATTTTCTTATGAGAGACGGTTGTAGCCGCGGGTCGAATATCCACAGCGAAAGCTTCGCATATCGCTGGTGTATTGGGCGTCGACATGAACTCAAAAGTACGCGGGCTTGACAAGTTGACACTCGTGGATGACAGTCGATTTCTAGGGTTCTCCTCTCTCCCGTGACTCGTGGGATTCGTGGGAATGTTCAGTTCATTCATTCGAGATCCGGCCGGATCCAGCGCTCGCCTAATAGGCTTTCGCGAATCCTGAGTGGTATAGCTGCGACGAGGGCTTTGAGGTAATTCCAGGCCGTGAGCACTTCTCCTTTTCCACTTCTGGGCCCCGAAGACGTAAAAAGGTGCTGCGTTCTGAATATCGTCAATCGCTCGATAAATAGGCACACTGGTGCTTCGGGGCCGGGTTGTAGTAGTAAGATCAATCTCGTCGTTTGTTTGCAGAAAGGCAGTTTCAAGATCTAGAGCGTCAGCAGCTCTCATGGCTTCGGATACCGGGTCGCTGGCCAACTCTTCACCATCTTCGCTTGGTTGCGGACTGGCGGTCACTGCCTGGGATGACTTAGGGTCAATGGCCGTCCTGGGCTGACAACGTAATCCGGCAACGCCATTACGAACAAGCCTATTAAAGATTCGCTCAGCCTTTGTGAAATCTCCAGTCGTCAAGTGTTTGCTGATGTTTGATACACAATCCAACTGGGCACTTGCTGTACCCCCGTTCATGAAGACAAGTCGCTTGTTGCTCGGGGTAGAGTCTCGCAAGAATTTCCGGGCTATGTCAGCTCTGTCGCTACATGCTTTGTGCACGGCAAGAATGTAGGATTGAGCGTTGAATGGTGCCTCTGGGTCCACCTCCTTCATGAAGTATCGGAGTGGCGGAATAATCAGTATGTTAGGAGAGTTCGGAAGCAGTCGGAGCTGCGTTGAGATGGTATCTCGGGGCCCTTCGAAGGCAACCAAGCTACCGTCATATTGCATTATAGCATCCATGGTGCCGTCTAAGATATCTCACGAATTTCATAACGTAGTTTATGCTATAGGCTCAGGTCAATGCGAGGAATGACATGCAAACTTGCGAGTGCCGTATATTGGCACGGGTGAGACTCGTCGTAAAACTTGGCCCCGGAAGTTCGTATATTGCCGGTTTTAGGCACTATCAAGTCTAGTCAGACTGAACAAGCCGGTTATTGCTTCATCTGACGGAAGGTCGAGCAGAGGTCGATGAGGGTGGAATATGTCTCGGGGTTGGGCATTCCAATCGAGCAGGAACTGCTAGCGACTGAAATATCTTATATAACCTGAGATAGCAACATTGACGACCGGAAATCTGGGGGTTGAAAATCTCGGTGAAGCACGAGAAGAGCGAGTTCTCACATAGACAGATCGTGGGGGATCTTGACGCTGGTACGGCCGAGAAGGCTCATGAAGCCCAAAATAGGGAGATAGAAAAAAGATCAAGTGAAAAAGAAACTGGGCCAAAGTCAAATGGAGTGAGGGGGGAAGATTGCAGTAGATACCTCACTTGACAGGCATTCCTTAGGAAACATCGCGCAGTTATTGGCCTGCGGACTATGTACGTAACACATAGCAGTATATTATGTCTAAGAGCATAGACCTTGTGGCTGAAGCATTTACCAAGGGAACGCCCTGCTTCTTTCTTGCACGCCATACAGAGAGGGCGGCCGCGGATAGCGGCATGGAGAGTAGTGTCGATACGGCATGGCTGACGGGGCTAGAATAGCCCAAGGTTGACGGCATGTCTGAGTGCGAAACGCTACTAGAAGTCTTCCCAATCTGGAAACCAGACTAATGGCTACTGCAGATTATTAGATTGGACTAGGGCAGCTATTATCGACAGGGAGGTCAGGGAGGTCTGGATATCCGAACCTGACATCAGCTTCACGGGATGAACCTGGATGTTTTTGGCATCAATAAAAATAGATATGGTTCTCGGATCTAGAGGAGGAACCAACGGCAGCCTGAGTTGGGTATGAAGCAAGTTACCGTCGATGCTACGGGTGCGAAGTGGTCCGGGAAGGGCAAGCAAACGCGACTTTGTGGTTGTTTGTTGGTGGGAAAGCCGATAATGATCTACAGTGGATTGAATAGGACGAAGATTATGCGAAAAAGAAAAGAGGTAAAAACTCGTTTAAAGGAATTGATATGTATTTTCTGTACGACTTCGAGTTCGGGTTTAATGTTAAATTAAACTTCCAACAGTTCTTCAGTCCGATCTGAAGCCATCCAAGTCTTGCTATGGAGCATTCGCGTAATATGACCTCCGTTCCTCTTGATCGGTTCCCATATTCAATTTAAAGCAGTATACCTCAGACTACTTAACAGCGATCCAAGTCCGATTACTCCTCATTAGCATCCTCATTTGCAATAACCCGTGTTATCCGCCTAGGTGAATATACGCTACTTATATCTTGTATAGGGGTTTGATGTGTGAGGGAGCCAAAGCTTGTGCAGCAAGATTTCAGACGAACCGCAAAGCTTAAGCTTGGTTTTTCCTCGGACGTTGGGGGCAGATTCAGATGAGTTTCGGCGATCTGTGGAGTAAGCAGGTGGTGGCAGGAAGATGCATCCAGTATGTAGGAAGAAAAGCAATTACACATGGTAGCAGACCATTCAAAATGTCACAATGCATACCATCTGACTTCTTCGGTCGCCGACATTCGTCTCATATCCGAATATGTGCTAGTGCCAGTAGGCAAGGGGGTAACGACGTGATGTGAAGGCCAATCTTATTGCTTACCGCGTCACGAAGTCTATTCTACAGGTTGAGATGTGAGCGGCTCTCCGCATACAACTAACGTGGCTGTCCAGTCGGGGGGGTAAGGGGGCTGAAAAATACCCACATTCTTCACCAAATTCCCGGCGCAGATCGCAACGAGTTGGCAGCCTTATGTTCATTGGCATTTTAACATCCTTTGGTTTAATTAGGCTTTTTGGGGGTTTTGCTTCTTTCGGTCACCTTTGCAGTAAGCCATCACCAACGGCCGAGAAGTTATATATCGAAAGGTGGCTTTCGAAGGGGCAAGAAAGACGTTGGAGATCGTCTTTTAGGAGGTAGGGATTGATTTGGTTACTGTCAGGGTTGGCGCCGACTGTTCCTTGGGGCTTTCATGTATGTGTCCTGCATGCGCTCGACGCCACTCAGCTAAATAGTAGAATTCGCGTAGAAAAGCAAAGCCGGACAGTAATATCCCAACTGCTCGGTTCTGCACGATTTCCCTACACGTTGGGTCAACAACGTGCTTCTGATCCAAACTCATATGGGTCTCATGTGCTCTGCATACTTAAATTATCGTATTCGTAAGACATTTGAGCTTGGAGTTGGGAGTAACATATTGGAGCTAGGGATTCTCGCAAAACCAGGCTGTATCCTGAACCTACCCCAGGTCTGCTCGATTCGGGCCGAGCTACGGTACCTATTCAAGCCATGGTTAGCGACAGATAAACGGTCCCCTGCGGCAATCGCTGGGGTTCGCGTGTTTTCAGCAACATAGACTAGTCCATCATGGAACGTCTTGTCTCACTAGAATTCGTGATTCACGAAAACAGCCTTATGATTCAACATGGCGGTTATATTCGGCCATCCGTGTTGGGGGTGTCAAAATGCAAGAAGACAGAAGAAGAGCCTATTATCAGTTCGAATCCCCAGCCACTGCAAGCAGCCGGGAACTAGTGGCTTGGGAGCTCGGTGTAGTCAGCCCCTCGGTCACCCTTATACTCCTTGGGCGCTAGATTCAGATCATAACGATGGAACACCAGCGTGTTGTACGAAATTAAGGTTTCAGGGGAATATTCACCGACTGTCGCGTGGCCACTTTCTTTACATGTGCATCCATTCCTTCGAGGTGAGACAAGCTTAGCTTCCCGTTCGTTCGGCCGACAGCCGCATGTCTTGACTATATGCCTGGATAGGTATCTAAACAGATCCTATAGATATATATACACACGCCAGCCGTTCGTATGCGGCTTAAGTCATGGCGTTCTCCTGTACGCCTAGACTGAGCCTCTTCAATATGACAAGGGAGTTTTGGGTAAAGTGCCTACTACCGCATTAGTTAATGGGAACAGCCAGTTAATCATCGTCTTCCATCAACGCGGCGAGTTCTGCCTCTTCCTCCGCCGTCATGAGTCCCTCTGCTGGCTCGGCGGGAGTTTCTTTCTCGCCACCGTTGGCTTTGTCTTCTTTCTCCTTGTTGATCTTGTCGAGTTCGGTCTGACCGAGCGGCCATGTCCGCACAGTTCCATCGATGGACACAGAAACAACTCGCTTGCCCCCATCGAGAACAACTAGATCGGTGACCTCGTCATAATGGCCCTCGAGGGTGCAGTACAGTTTGCCTGATGTTCGATCCCAGACCTTGATGTCCTCGTCTCTCCCGGCCGTGATTACCCATTGATCTGTCACAGCAACAGCTCGCACATGATCGCCGTGTTGGATGGAATCGTCGGTAGCGAACCCCTTTAGTCTTGACAAACATTTGGCTGTTCCATCACCACTTGATGTCCAGAGGTCGACTTCTTCACCCTCTTTATCGAATACAACTTTATACACAGTAGTGTCATGCTCCAATATCGAGTGACGTGTAGCACCGGGCTCATCAGGTGATGTCTCCTTGATTTGCTCAAAGCCATCAAGTCGAATATGCCACCGACGGATATGAGGGTCGCTACTGGCGCTGACGAGAGTAACTTCATCAGGCCCAGACTGTAACGGATCAATGGCGAGGTCTTGAATGGCCATCATCGACACTGTCTGATCTTGCAGGACATAGAGTCGAGTTCCTGTCTCAATATCCCACACCATGATCTTCTTGTCCGCACCGCCGCTAATTAAGATGTCCTTCCCGCTAAGTTTCGTGGTGAATACAGCCTTGACAAAGTCTGTATGGCTGCTGTACTTGTGGCCTGGTTTTTGGGATGCTAGATCCCAGGACCAGATGTCCTTATCCCAAGAGCCGGCAAAAACTATTTGGTTCCCAGGCCCGCCAACCGCAACACAGGTTACTGGCGCTGACGGGCCTCGGTACACCTGCTTGGCATCCCCCGTCTGAAGTAGTGGAATTAGCATGCGGATCATTATGTTTCTTGTTAACATACATCAACATTCACCCTGCGCACCGACCCTGCGGACTCGGCGATGAGTACAGACGATGGGCTGGTGGGATCTGGTATAGCAGCTAACAGTTTTGACTTTAGCGCAATGGGGTTGCCATTCTTGTTACCAGCCTTCGCCGCCCGTCTTTCTCTTTTGGCTTGCTCGGCACTATGGACATTTGATTAGAACACAGGAGCTTCAAGTTGCATTTTTTAGAGTATCCTACTCAGTCTGGAAGAAATGGTCTGCGGAGGTTCCTTTATGCATGGTAACGGTTTGAAAGGGGGTAAACGCTCAGGGGTTGTTGGGCTGTGGGAGATTTATGAGATGATATTGAAACTCTGGTCCTCTATATTGACAGAGTAGAACATCCGCCTTTTTATCTATCGGAATGTGGCGATTTTAAACCTGTTGCCTACGTAGGCAGCCGGATTTCCACTGTTGGACTTGCTTTCAGAGCTTCATCTCGTTACTCAAAATTTCATCTCGAGGTACGAGTTGAGTGTTAGAGGAAACCCCGCAGCCCCGATATTACACTATCGCAATATTGCTGAATTTGGAGATTTGGAGAAAGGTGGGGTTGACGCGGCGCACAGGCCAACTGGAGAGGGGTCGTGTCGGGGAATCCTTGGCCGTCCTAAAACGCGGTCTGCTAATTAATTGTCGACGCGCGACGCGTTCCACTGAGAAATATACTCGGCTAACATTGGCTTCTCTCAACACACTCTTTTGCTCTCGAGTGCTAATGACCTGAGCTGAAATTGAGGGACAAACATCGAAATGGCATCGACGGCACCTCCTCGCCCCCGAGCAAGACCAGCTCACACCCAGGGCTCAACACACTGCGCCTATACCCCTGACGGTTCCAGACTGGTGACAGTAGGTTCCAACAACACGATCCGATTATACAAGACAGGCTTCGATGGTGAGCCTGTCAATATCGACGATTGCCAAGAACAGAACGTGTGCGTAGACGCTTCCGACGAGTTTTTCGTCGTTGGATCCGAGGACGGCACCGTCAGCCTATACTCGATACCCGACGCTGCCTTCGACAAGTTCCTCCTTCGATGCTCTCTCCCAATTCGTGACGTTGCCCTTTCACCGGACTCGAAATGGTGCGCCGTAGCTAGCGATGAGTTGACCGTGAAGCTCGTCCGAACCGACGACAACACCAAGATCCGCCACCTCAAGGAGCATAATAAGCCTACGAAACACCTCGCCTTCGACACCAAAGGATCAATTGTCACGCTCGCCTGCACGGACGGAATCGTATACGTGTATTCACTTACCTCTGATGAGCCGGAACTTATAAAAAAAGTTGACGGCGTCATTGGTGCATTGGATGCCGAATCAGATGTTAGCTCACAGATTGCGTGGCACCCTGATGGGCGTGCCTTTGCGGTTCCCACTCCCACAAGAGATATCCAGGTTGTGTCGAAGAACGACTGGGAGAAACAGCGCGCCTTCACGAGCGGCCACAACGGGGATGTCACTGCTTTGGCTTGGTCTCCAAACGGAGCGATATTAGCCTCCGCTGGCAAGGACAAGAAGATACTTTTATGGGAGACCAAGACTCAAAGCGTTATTGCCAGACTTGACTACACCAATGTAATGGACATAGCATGGCATCCCAAGGACAATCTAGTATCTTTCACGAACTCGGATGGCGAGGTCTATATTCACCCCGGCTTCGTACCGGAACAGTTCGAGCCCTTGTTGAAGCTCGGGAAGCAACCTGCACCTTTCATCCACGACCCCTTATCGGAGGTTTCGGCGAATTTTAGAAGGCCTTTAGAAACAAGACCACCCCCTAGGGAAGAGCTCGCAAGGAAAGTTAGAGATGGTAGCTATGATTCTCTTATGGATGGCCCCTTACCCGAGGACGAAGACTTTGTGGTCGACGACGACGGAGCCGGCTATGTGATCAATGGGAATGGCAAGCGTGTCCATGATGACTATGATGTTTTTGGCGAGCCAGTAAGCAAGCGCCCTCACATCGAGCCAGAATACCACGAAGCTTTTCAACCTGGATCAACTCCATGGCGAGGTAACCGAAAATACCTCTGCCTGAACCTGATCGGGTTCGTTTGGACCGTAGACCAAGATGGACACAATACGGTCACGGTGGAATTCTATGATCACGAATTCCACCGAGACTTCCATTTTACCGATACCTTCCTTTACGATAAGGCTTGCCTGACGGAAAATGGCACTCTATTCTCTTGCCCACCAAAGGATGATACACCAGCAACCATATTTTATAGACCGCACGAGACTTGGACCAACCGGACTGATTGGAGAACACAATTACCGAAAGGGGAGGCTGTCCTTGCTATGTCTCTTAGTGAGTCCTTTATAACAGTTACAACCACAGCGAATTATGTCAGAGTATATACACTGTTCGGCATCCCGTACAGAGTGTACCGGCCGAAGAGCACTCCGATGGTTACATGCGCAAGCTGGAGGGACTATGTTATGACGATCGGCAATGGTCCCGTTGGTGCGGACGGACATACTAGACTTCTCTACACCATTGAGAATGTGAAGAGAGATGAAATCTGCCAGAATGAAGACACCGTAGCGCTTCCCGAGGGCGCAACGCTGAAGAGTGTTTTCTTCTCTGACAGCGGCGTAAGTTAAATGTGTCCATTCCTTCTAAATAGAACTAACTGGGAATAGGACCCATGCATCTACGATTCTACGGGGACTCTCTTAACCTTATTACACTGGCGTCAACCGTCAAGGGCATCCTGGATACCCCTCCTGGACACCAAACTTCTTCCACGTCTCGCATCCGGTCGTAAGACCGAAACGTACTTCCCAATCGCAGTTGCGGACAACAAGTTCCACTGCATCATTCTCAAGGGCGGAGACCAGTACCCATACTTCCCGCGCCCTCTCCTATCTGAATTTGACTTCTCCATCCCGCTCACCTCAGAGCCACCCAAGCCCAAGCGCGCAAACCCGGACGCCATGGATGAAGATGACGCGCCCGAAGACGACGACGAGTCTGAGACGAGGAAGCTGGAGCAGCAGTTCCTACTCAAGGGCATCGCCGCGGCGCAGCTTCAAGACCTTGTGGATTCGACAAGTGGCAGCCATAGTCAACGGTCTAGCTTAGCCAGACTCGAGCTCGAGATCGACAAGACTTTGCTGCAGTTCTTGGCCGTGGAGTGTCGCGAGGGCGAAGACCGTGGGATGAGAGCCTTGGAGTTGGTAGAGCTTATGCGCGACCGCACGGGTCGCATGGTTGAGGCTGCGGGTAAGGTGGCCGATCGGTATGGAAGATCCATCCTGGGCGAGAAGATTCGCGAGATTGGTGAGAGGAGGGCGAATGCTATGGACGATGATGATTATTAGATTGATGTTCCGTGTACGCGCTCCCTGCGCGGTTATTTAGGATGGAGCTAAGACTACATTTGGTCCTGGCGTTACGAGGTCTCCCTATAAATTGGGATTGTAGAAATTTTGATACGGTTATGACTACATACCTTAGGTACACTACATAATGTCCAAATTCATGGTAACTGAAGAGAGCTTAGGAGAATATAGCATGGTTATTGAATATCATCCATCTTGAGCATGCCTTTGACCATCAAATGAGTGCTGTCATCGGCCTCTTGACGGCATAACTTGTCCCCTAAGTCAGCATACTACCTAGTTCATTAAGTTACAAGCCAGGGTTTCTGACATAATCCTTTGAAGCCTCATATCCTCCTCTTACCAAGACACTTGATAGTGTTAAACATCATTCCACAAGCCACAGTTTCGATACAATGGACCAACCAGCGAGTTCAGGGGTTTACCGCTCACCATGTTGATCTGGTTATGTTGGTTACCTAATGAAGGCTCCAATCCAACATGTATAACTGCACGGACTTAACAGAGAGATTATGTATGCCAGGGATGAGTAACCAAGCTTCGTCACAGACATTTGAAACTGATCACGACTTTTAGAGCTAGTCCCGCGTATATTTCCCGAGATCTGAGCTTGTGCTGCTCTCCTCCTGCCGGCAGTGTTTTCTTGTCCCTCCGAAATTTCTCTTGAGGGTTTACCGTCATTACTATTGTGTAAGGGATGGGATGTTAGTTAGATTCGGAGCCTAAGCGAACTCATCTCTTTCATTATTCGTCAATACAATCCAACACTAGAAATTCTATAGTCTAGCCATGGCCAACACGATGGGTGACAGGGCGTTCCCATTCTCGAAGAGGAACTATACCCGACAAGCTCATGGCTCGAGCCCTTTTCCTTGGCAAGGTGACGGCATCCGGGGAGAGCGTCATATTCCCCCACGTGGGTGGTTAGTCAGGGGTTGGGACCAGGGTTTGACATAGACAACCTCTTTTGGACCCCCGCCTTGGGGGCCTCAATATCCTGTTTGGGGGCATTTCGTCTGAAGTTGGATGCACGGATAAAAAGCTCCTCTTCGAATACATCTTAGTGACGTTCCATAGCTACGTCTATCAACTTGATTACACTCGGAACTTACCTTAATATAACGTGCGGCGTCCGTTGAGGGTGTGATGAGAGGATTCGTGGAAGGGAACGAAAAGGCTGGATGCGGAATAGATAGACAATATTACGGTGTTAGTACGCTCTGTTGAGTTGATTCGTCATGTTTTAGCTCGACCAAAGGAGAAATATGCTAGCACTCCTACACAACAGGGTAGGATTATGCACACGCTGCGTCGTATAGATTACATAGATGCGAGCCTACAGCATACATCACAACCAACAAAGGTTCCACTGCAGTATATCACAATGTATACGCCTATGAAGAATTATATCTTGCCTCTTCATTTACTATTTCGAGCCTTGTTCCTAGGTTGAGTTTGAACTGGTCTGTGATTCAAGTAGTAGATATTGTAGATAGAGACGGAAATATCTACAGTACTATTCCGCCATTATTATATCATGCGCCCACCTTGCTAGTACCCCTTAGATAATATACATTCTCAGACATGCATTCGTATTGCTGAGGCCAATATACAGAATGTCACCATCCTCACCACACCAAAGTAGTAATCGCAACCCAGGTAAGACATTCGAATAGTGAGATTATAGTTTTGTTCCGGTTTATACTCGTTCAAGGAAACACGCCTATTTACAGGAACTTTGAAGACTGTGCCGCTTCAACTGACGAGTGTTACCGGATTACGTACCTGTTTAGGGCCAACTAATCAATATCGTGAATCTTGTGAGACACATCCAGGTTAACCAACATGGATTAGAACGAGAATCCTATACGTGCCTTATTATATCGTTATAACAGCTTCAACAAGACAGGGATCACCACAAACTCACCCACAGCCGTGTGTCAACTCCCGGAAGCTAAGAAGATACCGGTGGACCGGACAGGGAGAATGGAACGCTCGAACCAGAATCATCGTATACATGGAATTCCGCTCCCCACCCCTATTTCCTCACGTAGGACACAGCACAGACTAGAACTCGGTAAGTATGGAACTAGGGCGCAAACAGCAAACCAGGTTACATCTCTCTAGAACACGGCACAACAATCAGCAATCCTTCGAGCTTAAAGAATGGGGTGTGCCCCCGGAAGAGATTGTTGGTTGGAAACGAGAGCGCCGAAGCCCCAGCGTCGCTCTCACAGCTCCCACACCACGTGGCTACGGCGAGGTGAAACGTAGCTGCAGTAAGGCTAGCAGCTTGGAATATGGTCGTCGACTTGGAATGAGCAAATCTGTCTGGCGACCCGGTGTCTGCGATTAGATTCTTTGCGCAACGACGGCGCGCGACCATGTCGGCCGGCATCCCGGCGGACCTCCTCCGCCGTATGACGGCGTATGATAATTCCCACGAACCGAGACCTGCTTTCAACCACCCGGCTACCATCTATGGCTTGGCTATTCCCTTTATGGTGAGCGACGCTGGTGTGCGGCGTCACCTGTCAAATCCACACTAACGATACTACCACAGGTCGTCTCTTATATATGCGTAGCTTTAAGAATTTACACACGAGTAAGGTTACACGCCTTCGGTTGGGATGACCTTTTTGTGATTCTCTTCAGGGTATGGGCTTGAACAGTCGTCTCTGGGGAACTTGTTGAACTGACTATCGATATAGATATCAACTACAATAGGCTCGATCTTTGTCTGCCTTGGTATGATACTTCACTTACGTCTGCGAATATGACAGACTAGCTAACGGATAGCTACAGCTTTGAAAAATGGATTCGGGGAACACATCCTTACTATTGGATTGCACAACATCATCGAGTTCCAAAAGGCAAGCCGGATCCCGCCTTATATCACCCCTATCGCTAACACACACTCCAGAAATTCTACGTGTGCCTAGCAACATACACTGTATCAACGACTCTCATGAAACTCTGTCTATTAACTCAGTATCTCCGCATCTTCGAGCGCGGAACCCGAGCACGACTTCTCTGCTGGATCGGACTAGTCGTCTGCGCGCTCTGGGGCATCGCCTTCGCCTTTTGCGCCCTGTTCCCTTGCTTCCCGGTCTCGGGTTTTTGGAATTGGCAATGGCCCGCACATTGCTACGGCTTCGGCTCTAAGGTGCCCTCGGAGATAGGCGGGACCTTTGCCGCTCATACGGGCTCGAATATGGTCTTGAATGCGATGGTGCTCGCTATTGCCGTACCACTGTACTTCAGGAAAGACACGGCCTGGAAGCAGCGGCTAGGGATTGGCCTTCTCCTGCTCTTGGGCGTGGGGTATGTCCCCTCCCCCCTTAATCACCAACTTCTCAGCCCTACCTAGGGGATAGGTTACCTAATTTTGCGCAGTCACTGATCATACATCCTAGCGTCCTCATATTAAGCATATTGTGTCTCGAAACCATCGTCGGCCACCAAGCCGGCACCTACCCGGTTCTGGACCCAACCTGGTACGGCCCTAGGAGTATCATCCTCGCAGCCGTCGAAGTAGACCTCGCTAGCATATGCGCCTCCATCCCGACCTTCTGGCCACACCTCACGCAAGGCCTTCTAGGCGGCATCTTCGTCACGCAAGAAGTGCACATAACGCACCAGCACCGGCGCCTTTCCGGCGACTCGTCGTATTCCTCCGCTTCCGCCTCGCAAGGTCGCTTCAAGCTGCAGCCCTCTCACATGCACGCGCGGGCGGACAGCGGCACGAGTCTCGGTCTAGAGATGGGCGCCGCAACCGTGGCCATGGCGCGCGTGTCTTCCAAGTCCTTGAAAAATGTTGCGTCGGTACACCACGATCGACACTACCGTGATGATTTCGTTTTGAACAGTGTGATACCCCCGGGTATGGGCATAGGTATAGGTATGGAGGATATGCACGACAAGGAGATGGGTGCCGAGTCGCGGGTCGAGTCGGACGGGCGGCGGGGATTCGAGCGCGAGCAAGAGCGGTTGCGGTTGGCTGTTGTGGAGAGTGGCGGTAACGGTGGTAGGACTGAGAAGGGGAGGCCGCAGAGAACGGGGTTGACGGGGTTATGGGTCTGGAGGAAGTTTGGGATGGCGAGATGGGATATGAGGGACGAAGGACGAAGGACGAAGACGCAGTGCGTATGAATAATTGAAGATACCCCTGGAACTTAGTTTCTATCAGTGAGTCCGTGTTCCCAACTCGAAATGCTGTGTCTCATCTATGACTCGACGCTTGTTATAAATTTGACAAGCTGCACCAGTCTGATCGATTCGTAAAACCCTAGACATCTACGTCTGTATTTGTGCAGAATACCCATATTCAATAAGTCTATCCTACACTCTATGCGGGCTATCTACCCCGTCCTTTTCGCGCCTCTTGCTCCCAGAAGTCTAAGCGCTCTATTAATGAATGTCGTTACTGGCCATCTCTCGGGCCAAAATAAATACATCGAATCAAATCGGATCCCCCCCTTTTCCTTTTTGTGAACCGACCTCAGTATTATTCATTTACTTGCAGCCTTCTTCTGCTTCAACTTCGTCAACGCCCCGTTGGCAGGATTCTTGCCCCTGAACCGCAAGTACGTCGCGAGATAGACGATGACGTAGTTAAACACGATAAAAGCACACACAATGCCGAAGTTGCGCCATATGTTGCTGTAGTAGACGCTGAACTGCCGCCCGAACTCGTCGCCCGTCGCGTACTGGCAGAATTCGCAGAGCCCGTCCGCGCCCGTCTGCACATATCCGCCTGCCCGCGTGATATAATTCCCGACATATGATTCGCAATCCTGGCCTGGTGGGGCCTGGAAGCGCGCGTACTCACCCGCGTTACATCGGACTGGTTGGTTGTGAATAGCGGTTGCCAGGAAAGCTTCCAGCAAGTAGTGGAAAGGGGTAAGCCAATACATCCACGAGCGCCAGAAGTACGGGAGCTGACCCGGGGGCACGACTACACCGCAGAACGAGAGGACGAAGAGGAAAAAGAGGGGAACAAGCAAGCTGGCTAGCAGCTCGTTGGGGCTGAAAGCGGCGATGGCCTGGCCGAAGCCGACATAGTAAAGTTCGAAAAGAATTATACACAAGAAGATGAAGGCGGACGGGAAGCCGGTCATCCTGAAACCAGCTATTCCCCACCACCAGCAGTTGAAGTAGATTGCGCCCGCAACGATAGCGTAAGGAATCTCCACTATCACTGCGGCTGTGGTCCATGCGAACCAGGAGTAGATCTTGGCATTATTCTCACGAGACTGGAAAATATTTCTCGAGTCAAGGAAGGCAGGCTGGAGCTGCTGTATCAACGGAGGCGAGATGGTAAGATTCATGAAAATCGAGAACAAGCGAGACTGCATGTCGATGCTGGCGTATCCCAGACGCCAGAATGTGAACGTGTTGAAAAGACCAGTGAATATATGCAGAATCAACTTGCCCATGATGTAATTCGGGTTTCTCCAATAAGCGACAAACGAACGCTTGACAACCGCCGCTGTTTGGGTCCATACAGGCATGGCGTATTCCCGGTCATCTTGGACGTTTCTTGAGTGCTGGACATCTCGGCGTCCTTCTATCATTCGTGACATTTCCCGAGACTGCTCCTGGAAGTTCTTAGACTCTTGCCAGACGTCACCCCAGTCTTGACCTTTGTAATCTGGGTTGCCCGCTCCGATGACCTCCAGCATCCACTCAGCCGGGTTTGCATCAGGAGGACACTTGGAGCCGCCATTTGATTGGAAATAGTTGATCATAGTCTGGCTATCTTTTCCAAGCTCACCAGCGTACACGACGCGGCCTCCGGACTTGAGTAAGATCAATTCATCGAAAATTTCGAAGAGGACCGCAGAAGGCTGGTGAATGGTACACAAGATGGCCTGTCCTGCATCAGCCAGCTTCCGCAAGAACCTGACAATGTTGAATGCCGCTCCAGAATCGAGACCAGATGTGGGCTCGTCCAAGAACATGAGCAATTCTGGCTTGGATGCAAGTTCCACGCCAATGGTAAGTCTCTTGCGCTGCTCTGCATTGAGACCCTCTCCGACTCTTCCGATTGTCGCGCCAGCTATGTCTTGCATCTCAAGCAGCTCGATAATCGTCTCGCAATATTCATACTTCTCTTTTGTTGGGACTTCCTTAGGTTGGCGGAGAAGCGCGGAGAATTGCAAGGCCTCACGGACTGTTGCGGTTGGCTCATGTATATCGAGTTGCTCAGCGAATCCAGTGGCCCTCTGGAATGACTTGGGAAGCGGTCTTCCGTCTATGAGAAAGTCACCGGTCACAACACCAAATTTTACCCTAGATACCTCATATTTAGTACGTATCAATGATAAGAGATTAGTCTGGTCTCACCTCTGAGCCAAGGTATTCAATAATGTTGTCTTTCCGGCTCCAGATGCTCCCATGAGAGCTGTCAATTTTCCAGGTCTAACGAAACCATGGACGTTCTGGAGCAATTTCCTCTCTCCGCCTTGGTAGGGAATGGTGTAATTGACGTTCTGAAAGGTGAATATCGTTTCGTTCTTCGCAACATTCCGCATAGCTTCTTTATCCCGTTGCTTCTGCGCTTCCGGAGAGTCTTCGGGGACGGCGATTTTCTCGCTATTCCGTCCGGATTCCTCGTCGTCTAGATTTCCCTTGCGGCCACCAGTCTCGATGGACTTTTGTAGATCCTTGGGCACCTGACCACGCTTAAATACGGTTACAGCAGCGCCTCCCGCGTTGGGTTTCATCCTCTCCATGCCAACCATCGATATAACGAGGAAGAAAGCAAAGAAAGCCCATAAGAAACCGAAATTTCGCCAAAGATGACGGCGCGTGTAATTGTAAGATTCTTCAATATACGCAGCACCAGACACAACCGTTGATCCTGGAGTTGAGCCTGCTAATGTGCATGATTGATATTGCGACGAGATACCGGGGACATCCGGGACGAGGTACGGCGATAAACATCTCAGTTGTAGTCTGTAGAATTCGTTGGCCATGAGACACTCGAAACCGTACTGTACCCAATTAATCCACCTCAGCCATCCAAACCATGGATGCATCGACGAAGGCGGGATCAGGTATCCGGTGTACACGATGAGAGCCTGAATAGCCACACCGGTCACCTTGGTGGCATCATCCAAGGTTTTGAAAATGGCCGAAATTGCACGGAAGAAGGCGTAAGTCGTCATTGTAACCAACCACAGAATCAGGATCGAGATGAAGAACTGGGATGGGGTGGCAGCAAGTCCTGCCATCCAGTAGATGATGACATCAAACAACACTACCTGGATGAGAACTAGGGGTATATCCACGACGGTTTGTGCTATGGCATATGCAGCGGGCCGGTAGAAGGAAAAGTTCTTGTGCTTGAGTAAGATAGGTTTCGACTGAAAGGCAGCAGTTTGCTCAGCAAGAGCCAGTAGAGCATTGAATAGTAAGATGAAGAATAAGATACCACCTCGCGTGAAGGCACCCGCCGCTGTGTCTGGAAGATTGTAGAATAGACTTCCAACGATGAGAGCCTGGAAGACGATTCCACCCCATTTACCCATCAGAGACGCTTTATCACCAAGCATGATTAAGACTTGACGTTGAGTGAGAGCCATCACTTGTTGGTGGAATGATATTGTGTAGTTCTTCTTTTCGTTCTTCTTTGATGTATTTTCAGCTCGTTCACGTTGCTGCTCCTCGAGGTGAGCTTCGTAATCTTGAATATCCTCAAGGTTGCGCTGGTAGGCCTCGCTCTTCCTGTATACATCGGCGAAGTCATGGGCAGATCGGGGGATCCGATTTTCCCAGCCTGGCCTTACACTACGCTCGTGGGGGTCAGTGACAGATGTGAGGAAGTCCGCCGTCGTCCATCGTTCGGGGCAGTCAAAACCAAGGTCAAGGAAATACTGTTTGGCGCGATCCGACGCACCATAATACAAGCACTGGCCGTTGTCAATCAATAGTACTTTGTCGACGAGGTTATACAAAGACTCTCCAGCTTGATACAGGGAAACAGCAGTTGAAACTTGTGCCATGTTCGTAAGAGCCCGCAAGGATTGAATGTACTCGACGGCAGTCGACGCATCAAGACCCTTACTCGAGTTGTCCCAGCCCTGGACGCTGGCTCGAGTAATGAGTGCTTCCGCGATACTGACACGTTTGCGCTCTCCGCCAGAGACTCCCCTGACGTACTCGTTCCCGACTTTGGTATCCATAGTGTGCTCGATCCAGAGCAACTTTGCAGCCACTCTGAGGAACTCACTAACGTAATCATTTCTACTCTCGCCCTCCATCCGAGACTCCTTTCCAGGAGTGCGGGTCCGGAGAGCAAAGGTCAGGGTATGTTTGACTGTTAATGTAGCATAATGTAAGTCATCTTCCGGGTTGTAAATGATCTCACCCCTGAAATCTTTAGCCATGTGCTTAGCATCAGTGCCACCGTAAGTTACATCGCCCAAAACGTCCACGAAACCCACCCTTTGGTTGCAGAAGGTCTTCAAGAACGTGGTGCAACCGGACCCTGGCCTCCCAAGGACAAGTAGTATTTCTCCTGGACGAACACAGCCGTTGAAGTTACTGAGAAGCTCTCTCACGGGCGGCTTTGCAATGGCAGCCTTGAGCCCTTTCGTCACTAGATTTTTTAGGAACCTTGGTGGGCCTAGAAACATGTCGCCAACTGTAGGTTGCAAGCTGGCTCCGAGACCAGCACCTTTGACTGTAAGGTTCTTAAAGACGACGCCAGCGTGTCTTGTCTTTTCCTCTTCGCTATGCTGCTGGCGAGCCTGGCCAAACATGCGTGACATTAGTCGCTCGATCTCGTCCTGATCCTCCTGAGACTCGGCGCCGGAGGTTGTACTCCGACGCCGGGAGAGGGCTCGAAATATCTCATCTTCATCCCTGGCGGCACTCGGTTTGCGTTCTATATTTGGTTGCTCCGTCGTTGACCTGATGGGCGCGAAGCGAGGCTCTACCTCGGTTTGCTCGGACTCATCCGATGATGATTCGCCAGGAGTTGGCTGAGGTTGAGTTCCTGTAACAGTCTGCTTAGATGAGGAGGGACTAGCTTCACTCGGTCTAGCACCCTCAACAGTGGCGGCGTCAGTGGCGCCATCGATATAAGCATTATTCACTACATGTTGCTGAGTCGACGTAAACGTAGTGTTACCAACACCCTGCGAGATCGATTTCGTAACCGATGTAGTAGATATTTGTCGATTGGTAGTAAGTGGGAACTCCCTCGTGATAGTGGACTGATTTCCTGGGATGGAGGAAGGCGTCTCAGGAAACCCGCCGGGCATATCTGTATCTGCCGGGGTCGGTTTATCACCGTCCATATTGGCTTTGACGAGGAATCACAGCAGGCTCAGCAGGAGAGTATACAGCGCTTGGAACGCGTATAGGTTAATTATGAAGAGTAGTCTATCGGGGCCGCATTCTAGATGTTCGAAGGCATCCTATTCCGGGAAGAGAGAGAATGTGTGTAAAATACATGGCAAAAATGTACGAGAGCTAGGAAGCACAACAAAGAAATGCAAGAGTAATGATATGCACATGTCGGCACCCGGGTGGTCTCAGATTGCGAGTCGGAGTTCGGGTTCGCGAAATCGACGACATGGCGTAAGGTGGTACAAAGAAATATTGGCAATGGCTACTACCTTAGCTACATAGGTATGTACATACAAACTGGGCAACTGCGGCTGCATTGGCAGCGACGAGGCGCGCGCACGCAAGTCCCGTTTTTGACATGATGAGTCGAAGGCGTTAGGGGGGCACCAAGCCTCATGTGGATCGCTATGGATTGTTGTGGACTGTTGTGGAGATGGTGATGCCATTGAGTTTGTCCATTTCCCATCCCATTGGGACTTCCCGACGTCACTCTTAACGCCGGCTGACCAAACTCAATCTTGTGCGCCCATCTACTCGGATACCGTACCACATGCTAAGAAGCGCACTCCATGTGCAATTCAGAACATTCGGACTTTATCACCTCCCCGAGCCCATCTTTTCATTCATCCCTTTTTTCGGTCCCAAGAGTCCTGCTTTGAAATGGGCGCCGCAACAAATGCTATTGTTTCCTTGGCCTATCCTGTATTAGAAACATTCTCAGCGAGTGCTCACTACCTACGTAACCGGTTAGATGGGCTTAATAATCGTAAATTCCAGACTCACCTATTGCCGGTCTGGTCGTAGATACATGTATGTTGTACTTCCTCCCTGGCATATACTTCCATTTCATCTTTTCAAATGACCCAAATGACCTGCATCCACAGAATGGACCATGCCATTTTGTTGCCGTTTTGTACATATGAGTCGAGACACGGTTGCTGTCGTTTTCAGCGTTCGGACCGTTGAGGACAATGTCTAATTAATATTCTACTAGTTCTGGTATGATTTAAGTACATCTAGCTGAGCAGCAGTTCGGTCACCGCAGAATGCCGAAGGATTCTCCATGCGGATGGTAGTCCGGTTACACAAATGCAGCCACAATCTGGTGTACGCATATTATGATCTGATTCGGACGCACCTTATGGCGTCTTGCGTGGATTGTCGGTGTCTAGTAAAACCCCGAAAAAGCTAACAGGTGATAATATTAGTAAAAATAAATCATGTAGGTCTAACATTCCTTATATCCTTCTCTCAGCCTTCTGTCACGAGTTGTTTGGAAATGAAATCACAATGTGTTTTGACATACCCTGCTTAGCTCTGTTGTCAATGTCATCCCGCCAGGAACCCAACAGTCCTAGATAGGTCCCTACCTCTTACCTATGCATGTGTTTTCTTGCTTATTATCGTATGGAGTGTTGGTAGGAAAAGTAACCAGACTCTACGAACACAGTGCAGGGATTCTGTGGGCTTGACATTTGAGCCTCACCCAAAACATATGTGATCGCTGGCTTCGGTTTACTTAGGTACCTCTTGCCTAAACAGTCTACTCCGGAATAAAGCAAAGGATTGAAATACCGAAGCTGGGGTGGACGTCTTCTTCCTCCATCTTTTATATATATATATATATAAAAAGTGATATTACTTGCCGTCATTACTATCGCACCTGTTACAAAAACTCTCAAGGGGCTCCCAAGCTTCGACAAATCTTTTTGAAACTGTATATTAATAGACGCGTACTCATAATTTATGTATTAGTCACCAAAATAACAAGTGCTGTATTGGACAGGTATGCTCTGAGGCTCGGCAATTTCAAATCTGGAGAGGACGACCTCGTAAGCTACATCTTTAGGGAGAGTCCTTGAACATTTTATGAACCACTGTCGTTTCACGGCGTCCTATAGCCTCGTGGGATGGCAGCAGCTCGAGCTGGCGGTTTTAACACTCAGTTAAGGAAAAGTCCTAGTTCTTCCGGAGCGTCCACTATTCATAAATTAATTAGTCGCTGTATTATAGAGAATGAGGTCATGACTAGAAGATCTTTGTTAGTCTTACCCTGAACACTCTTACTTTTACCTTCCGGATGAATGAATACCATGTACCCCAGCTGACACACCCGGCAAACAACCGAGTCAGCCCCACGTGGGGGGTTGTAGGGGATACAACTAACTACAGCGGCGTAAGTTATATGAGCTATTTTGGAATTCACATTGTGATCTCACTCACTTGAGTCATTGGGATTCAGTGCTACTAGTCGGTACGAGCATTACACTTCTAGACAAACCAAAATCGACTCCTCCAAGGACCTTCATATTCCACAGGGCTGTAGCTGCGTTGGTCACATTGGCGTTGAAGTATGTGCGTTAAGTAGATTGGATGACAGCATCTGTTGGTCACATCACTGCTTGCAGTACCAAAGAAAGTCTATAACGCATGGATAGTAATTTTCTCGATAAAAAAGAGAAAAGGGGGGTTGGGGGTATAGCCGCAAGTTCCTTGACGATGAGGGGGAGCCTCTTCGCGTTAGTTTGGGGGAACTGAAATTGGAAAGGGGTGATCTCGGGTTGAAGTACTCTTGTGGTGCAGTTGATTATCATAGCCTTGGAGTCAATCGAGACACCGCCAAGTAATTGAGGAAGCTCGAGATGTACGGTGGCTATTTGTCGGACGAAGATGCAACTATACAATCTTCTTAGAGATTCAATAGAGGGGGTACCGACTAAAAGACCCGGTGAGATATTGTGTCACCGTATCCGAAGTATATGGCTGCCATTTGACCTTCATCTTCACTTGAAACACTTGCCCCTATGCCACTTCAGAGAATTACATCAGTAAAAACAGTGTTAGAAGAATCCATAACTCGCGGGCGTCACTGTTATAGAATCGGGAAGGGCGCAGCCATGAAGATCTACGGCACGGACGCGGAAATAGGGCTCCCGAAGAGTATTCCAACTTTCGTAAGGGGGTGACGGTTTGGTAGGATTGATAGAAGAGCCCCAGCTTGTTCCATATATCTTAATCCGAATTAACATCCCATGGCTAGATGCAGGTATCTGAGCCAACGAGAGAAACCTATAGCTCCTGTTTGGCAACCTACCTTCGCTGGCCTCGGTGTCACACTCTAAGTCACACTATAAAGTGAACACCTTGTCGACTTTCCTATATATAGGTGCTTTAATGCGGTAAGTAGCTCGCCGTGTAAATTGTCATGTAAGTTTAAAATAGCCGCGCCGGACCGTACCGCGTGTTGTGTAACTATATTCTGTGACAAAAGCTTACGCAGGGTCAAAAGAAAGGGCGCGAATAACCGCGCCTGTATGTCAAATGATTAGCCAGTCAACCAGATTACCGCGCATACTGAAACAAGGACGTACTACGGCATCATGCGACGGATACGTTGCCGAAGGGAGGCCCCCGCGTCCCATTCGTACTTTTGCCGTTGCCATGTCCGCTAAACTGCATATGCAGGACCACGAAAGTGGTTGATCTGGAAGCGCTGGCGTTACCAACCACTTTAAGCCGCGTTGAATTGACCCAGAGACTTTGTCCTGTCCAACGGGGAGCCGTGAATTGTGGGACTAGGCAATAGCTTGGCAATGGCAGCGACCGTTTACTATATTCTACGGTTCACTATCGCGAATTTGTTGGCAATGGTCACGTTGAATCTCTCTGACGAGATGAATGAGTTGGAGGTCGGATGCAACGCTGATATAAAGCTAGATGGGTATCGAGTCCTATGATCTTCGACTGATGTCGTGATGTCGACGTAGGTGGCAATGGAAGCTGAGTACCGGCTGTAACAATACGTTTGGTTTGTGCGGCATACTGTGCGGAAATCCACAAAAGTGAGAATAACTCGCTGGTAATTCATCCGAGGAAGTCAACGTCGACCCAAAGTTGATCAGCCTAATCCATGTCAGCATAACTTCCTCTAATTCAACGAGTCTCTAACGATATCTCGGGAACCTTTGCACCAACGGAGATAATTCTACTACCATAGCAGTGCAGAAATACGGGTAGCCTTATGCAAGGCTCTTCCTGTACTACGACGTAGAAGTATGGCGAAGCAAATGAGCCATCCGGGCTTTGAAGTCCAGCTGCGGAAGTACCATGTAACAAGGATTGATTACCCCCCCGCGTACTTGGGGACAAACCACCAACTTGCAGTTGTATTGTCTGTCTGTAACCCCCAATGCTAGTGTTCGTTCTGACATTGCTCCCACCAAATGAGTAACACATGAAACATCCGGTACCTGCGTCGAGATCCCTCGAACTGCAACAGTAGTAATGAAAAACACGCAAACATGCTTCTCGGGCTTATGTCTTCGTATAGATCCTTCTTGTACTACATACTCCCCGCAGATATGACTGGCGACGGAACCATAGGGCACGTCGGTATGGACCAGGCGATCTTGGCCGTGTAATTATAGTAGCTCGTAGCTTGTGATATGTCCCAGGCTGCGTTAAATTACTATTAGACGTTGAATGACAAGACCGTGTTGTCGTAGCCAGGTGGATAGGTATCTGTGGCGGCCAGGATGAGCATTTAAAAGCGATCATAAAGCCTTCTCAGTGACGAGAATGAAGAACAATTCGGGAAGTGCCACCAACGACGAAGTATCATCGATATGCATGCTCATACCGGCACGTAGTCTCCTACTCGCAGGTCGACTGCTGAATGCAGGCTAACGGCAACGCACGTGAACACGCAAGCTTATTTTGCTTCTACGGACATAGGTGGGTAGTATAATGGGATCAGGATTTAAGCCTGCATGCCTCTTTTCCCGTAGCGGCGAGTACCTACCGAATCACTGCTCGTAAATTAGTAACGCGTCGGTCTATGATAACTACTATAATGGGCACGGTAACCCCTTTGCTCGAAAAGTGTTCGTATGGAAAAGAATTGCCATTGCTTGATAGCACACCGGTGCGTGCAATGCATCGTTAAAACCAAACCGGCCAATAAGATGGGCAATAAGGAAGCCGAGAAGAATTACTGCTATAAATAAGTTACTTGCGCCAACTCTGCAGTGTTACAGAACTAATTAACCGAGACACCCGAACAACGTGGTAGGTAACTCTAGAAGTTAAGGATTGTATGTATGGCGTGTCAACGCAACCCGCCCCCAGGTCGACGGGTTGGGGTCGAACGGAGAAACTGGGAGGCCAGCGCGGTGGGGATTGGGACTGTCTGATGAGCTGCAAGGTTCGTCGTCCGTACATGATGTCAAGCAAGAAAAAGGGGTGGAAGCTTTGGAAGAGAAGTATCGAACATTCCGTCGTTGAGTACCTAATGCTGGGCAAAATCGATATCATACCAAACTTCAATGGATTTAGCAGTTCATGATCCCCGCTGTGCTAAAACCTCCGAACGGCTGCACAGCGTCGGATCGACGTGTTTCTGCGAATGGCGCTGATTGTCGATATGCATTATTCAATAAAGCTTTTTGAATCAGCAGCGGGCGGGCTATCCGTGGATCGCACAGCCCATGCAAATTTTTTGAGTGTAATCGTCAGGTAAGTCAGCCACAAGGTTGCCGAAAAAGGATTGATGAAACATGGGGTCTAGGCTTCGATAGCTGGACCGAGCTGGAAGTTGGCATAATCTTGGAAGCCGTTGGATTCAGGTGCACTAGAAAGTTCGCACTCGCCTGCTCATAAGGCTAATCATGCTGTGTTTCGTCCAGTCTCATACAACCTTCAACGAGACTTTAGAAGCAGTGTATCCACGCACACTCGGGATGTCAACCCCCTGTAAAACGTGGGGCCGTCCGTTGCTGATTGGAAGCCGTATTCATTAATAATAAATCCTCGACAAGACTCTTTCCAGATACGAACACAAGTGTAGCTGAAGGAATTAAAAGGCTGCCAATCAGGATGGCGAATTGGTGATATGCTCTTGATGGGTGGGCTGAAGGAGCTGATATCTCCAAGTAGTTGGTGGCGCGGTGCCCCTAAACTGCATCGTCTGGCCCACGTTTTGAAAGAGCGCGAGATGCTTCGCAGCTGTGCTGATTGGGCGAAGTGCATACACATGTCAGGTACCAAGGCAGCGTACCGAAGGAATCGTACAATGTGAGTGATCCTTGGTTCATTCTATGCAAGCAGAATACGTATAAGCCTGGTGAGGTGAGAAACACAATAAGGGACATGTCCAGGGGTGTCCGTAATTGGGGGATGATGAGTAAGGCATGTAATAATCAAGTCTGCAAGTCTGCGTGTTGATCCATTATTAGCGTTGGTTGTTTGAGCGAAACAAATACGGTATACGCGTCGATAATCTTTTTCTCGGGTGTCTGCGTGTACACAGGTTAGATGCTATCGTTTAGAGTGACGAGTTGCAATATGGCGTCATTCAACAGGATCTCATAGACTCGCAGACTCGTAATACCTACGGCGTATGGGGGCGACTTGCAAATCATGCTTCACGATGTTAATGCGAAGCTTCTTTTTACAGTCCTATCCCCCCCCCTTTTCCATAAAAATGGAGTATTTATGTTAATCCCGGAGCTCATCACACGTTGGTGGAAAATTCCGAAGTATTATTAGTCTGCTAACGGAGAAGGATCAATTGAATTGGGTTTGAGTTTCTGAAGGGGACCGGGGGTAATTTGCCTAGGCTCTAATCTGATCTGATCTGAGATCTAAAAGCAGCCTGATTATAGCCTAAGGTGCTGTAGGTAATAGTTGAGCTTTGAATGCCGTATGTGAGTAATAACACCGGCTGTGGTTCCTTCCTTGCGGTCCGTGGACCAGATCCCGCTTGTGCCACCTAGCGCACCTAGAGTCCGCTCCCACCAAACTCTTAAAAAAAACTGACCTGTCGAGGTACTTGGCCTCCAAGTACTGGACCCCTCTTGCCCCGAGTGCGCGCAGTTGCGAGAATCGAACTGGAAGTCGAAGGGTCGAGACTACCTTCTTTCCAAACACCTTCTTGCCCTAGCGTTACTAGTTCCGGTGAGCCTGAAGTTCAAGTGGATTTTAGACCAGTAATAGTCTCCTCTAGATGGAAGTAGCGCTCGTAGCATACGACCGCAATGTTAATAACCTTGGAAGTTCCGTTGTGTTGGGACTCCTTCTGCTTTAATTCAGAAACCTCTGCCTCGGTAGGACTTTTCACCTCCTAACGTTAATAAATTTTCTCTTGGCATTTCCAACTAAACACTATTTCGAAAAAGCCATTGTTTTTACATGTACGTACATACGTGTATCTAATTTCCCTTTGCCTAAAGATTGTACGTGTCGCTTGAAATGCTGTACTGTATGGAGCACACCCTCCTTTTTGTTCTTCGGCCACCTGCCACTCCCTTCGTCCCCGCTCACACCCGAACCCTTCTAGAAGTCTAGAAGCAATGCAGAAGGACGAATACTATGTAATACCTAATACGACAGGTCGTGGTGCTAGTCGCAATTCATCCCTTCTGCAATGGTCGGCGAACAACACAACACAGTACATAATCATCACGTTGATGTTCTCTGGTGCCTCAGATTATTGCCCCGAAGTTCCGAGTGAAGGATATCCAGACGATAGTCTCTTCCTGGTCAGGGTTCCCCCTATCTCCCTACATACTAGCTCTCTAGTCGAACTAGGCCAAGACATGGGACTTGAAGGATCCTTGGTCCAGCAGGACCCCCAAAAGCGGAACCAGGGCACGACATGGGCTTCTTTTCCAGAGGAACCATTCAACATTCAACCGTGCATACGTACCGTTACCCTTCGTATACCATAGTCATTCGGTTCTTACACACGACGACTTCTATTCCAAGACCGAGCTACATGATGATGGGAGAAGGCCATGCAATGCACGTCTCTTGCGTCAGCTTTCGCTAGATGGCCATTGGTGAGTTGCATTGTACAACATGTTCCATGGCAACATCTAGCTAGGGCTCACTTCATCTGAAGTTGCTCCGTTGAAACTCCCGATCCTTCCTTGTCTGCATTGCTTCTGTTTGTGGGCAAGGAGGTACTTTGCTGTGTACCGTTGTACCAAAGTACCGCCCCCCAAAAGGCGCCACACAGACCAGGCCGGGTCTGGGCTGAACCTACATTAGTCCCTGTTCCCGAGGTCGCCAAAGGAAGCATCCATGGGGGACCACACCTACCTTCCATTTGCAACTACGTACATACCACCCGAGCCAGCATACAGCTTGTTCCATATACGTATCTACATACCATCACACGCTCGCACATTGGGAATATCTTACCTCTGCCTCTTTTCGAGATCCACAAATACTGCCGGGCTTCTAGCCAGCATAGAACATCTTCTAACATCTCGGCCCCAATCCCCCCTTCAATCTTGGCCGGAGCACCAAATTGCCAGGCTACTTACATCAACCTCCTGTATTGTCAAACCCCCACCATCGACAGAAATAACGGCGGCGACAAGCAGCTGGCCAAATAACCTTCAACCTGCAAGGCTGACTCCCGCGACAATTAGGTCGAAGGGACCCCATGTCAGATGTTCGGCAGCCAGCAGCAAGACCTCAACCGCCAGAAACGAGTACTTTCAGAAACCCCCTAAATCGTGCACAATTGCGACATAGAAGCAATGCGGTTCGTCCTCCCGTACTTTCTAGAAAATCTGGCCCAGTTCCCCGCGCCGGAGTCTTGGGACCCCCTTTGTTATTTGTCTCGACTATCCCGTTTTGATCCTACTAACGCATTTGTCTTCGTAGACCAGATGGACGTTGCGACTGAGAGTGCGCCGCGAAACACACCGGGTTACAAGGCAGATGAGGGCATAGGCGCACGTACAGTTCCAATCATAACCACACCTACGCCGACGCCAACCATAAAGATGTCGGCACCTTCGCCATCAGGCGAACCCATGGAGATCACCACACCGACCAATTCTTCGGCCCCGCAGAGTGCTCGCAAGGGTTCCGACGGGGAAGGCAGCGACTCCAATGATCATCAGAACACTGCGCTCTCGGGAGAACATACCTCAAACCCCGCCTCGACTACAATGCCTGCGCCTGCTGCTGCGGCTGTTCACCAGCCGAAGATAGTACAGACTGCGTTCATTCACAAGCTCTACAAGTGTGTAAAGTCCGAATATTCAAGTGTGGTGGTCCCGTGACACTAACCACAACGCAGTATGCTGGAGGATCCAAATATACAACACCTAATTAGTTGGTCAAGCTCTGCTGAGAGCTTTGTTATGTCGCCTTCGCACGACTTCTCCAAAGTTCTTGCGTATGTCTTCAGTCCTACAAGCCGGTTAGCGTCGCTAATTTGATAATAGCCAATATTTCAAACACACGAACATATCCTCTTTTGTCAGACAGCTGAATATGTATGGCTTTCATAAAGGTAAGCGCAGAAATATCAGCCGTCTGTAAAAGTCTTGACTGACTGGACGGACACCATAGTAAGCGACGTTTTTCACACAGGCTCCCCGGAAACCGCGCTATGGGAATTTAAGCATGGCAACGGGAACTTCAAGAGGGGCGACTTGGTTGGATTGCGCGAAATTAAGCGACGGGCATCCCGTCACGCGTTGGTCCACCGGGAGTATAACAATCAAAAACCGACCCCCTCGCAGCCCGGCACTCCGGCGGAACCTATGCCGCCCGTCCACGACGGCTCGGACCCAAGACTTGCGAATATTGAACATTCCTTATATGAACTGAATTCTAGGCTTCAACGTAGCGAGGAAAACGCTCATTATATGAACGTGAGACAGCAAGCGATGACAGACGCCATGAATCGGCTGCTTCAGGTGAATCAGGAATTATCCAGAGCAGTTCTGAGTCTTGTCTCTCCTGATAATCCTGTCCATAGAGATGGTAAGTTCTGTTTCCTGCATAGACCAGATGTCGTTTAGTCTAATATAGGTATAGTCCTCGCTCTGCAAGGGGAGATCCAACGGCAAACTGAATTCGTTCGGTCTATCGACGAACCGCATGAACAGCCCTTCCCGAACAGCCGTCAGCTCTTCGCAAATCTCGATAACCCTCCCGTATCTCCTCGACAACTGGCTCAGGATGACCAACGAAGATTGAGCGTGCATCCATCTCGCGGAGCAAACTTGTACCGCCCGCTAGTCTCGTCTGGTCTTTCAATGGCCTCTACCTCTCGTCGATCAATTGGGTCGATGAGCGGGAGCACAACTCAGTCATCACCTTCTCCTCTCCGGTCTCAGGCACCGCCACCACCCGCTGTGCCCCATCCGCTTGCGACTGTTGAGCCACCACCAAGTGGCTTACCTAGGCGACACACGTCAGCTGACATTCGAGCTCATGGATGGCAGCCCAGTAATCCGCCTCCGTACGTCTCCTCTGGTCCGCCTTCGGCTCACTGGCCATCTTCTCCTAGTCGAGCAGCCCAAGAGGACCATCGGATTCGCGACCCCCCGCCTCACTATTCGTTGTCACGGCCTGCTACTCCGCCAGCTCCCTTTTCGAACGGCAGTATAGGGAATGGCTTGGACAGCTTGAATAACTGGTCCTGGAACGCAGCTAACCGAGAAAATAAGAACCTTGCCATTAAAGACATGTCTGCTCCGCCGACTAGACGAGGAAGCATGGCGCACATCCTGAACCCTACTGACACGCTAGAGCGAGACGAGGAGGACGATCCTCGGGGGGATGAGGATCGGAAGCGCAAGCGGCTCTAATGATTTACATTATAGTTCTTTCATTATCCCACATTCGCGTCATGTAAGCGTTGTCGCATATTATACCACAAGCGGAGGGCCTTTGTCTTTTGTATAGAACGAATAATGCGGAATACACGAATCTCTTAGGATCCAAAAGACGACACGCCATGGCCATGTTATACGACATACCCATTACGCATTTTACGAATTTCCTTTTGTTCTATTTGCAACCCGTTCCATTTGATTGTTATATTCTCCATTTGGATATTTTCATTTCTTGTTACTAAAATACCAAAAAGCATCGGCTATCTGAATATTACTATTAGGGGCGGTGGCGGCGGTTATCGTTGACTTTATTCCATTGACTCGAGAGATTTCGGACCCTGGAGGCAGCTTGGAATGGACGGCTGAACCAAGCTGCGACGGGCATGTACAATATGGAACATAGGCCTACTGTCAGTTCGGATGGGGTTGTTGGAGAGGAGGAGCAAGTGGAAAGATAATCTAACGCTTCACGTGCAACTATGCTTGCGAAGTCACTAATCATGTACTCTTAACAAGTGGTTAATCTCGGAGCAGAGGCTTCAACGCATAGCTGGGGATAGAGCCATGATAGCTCCCGAACAAGCTTAATTCTTGGCAAGCACGATGTCTTCTATTTGGAAATGATTGGGATGTAGTCGAGGGCAATGCTGCGTAGCACACCAGTAACTCAATCCCCATCCGTTTTATCCTTTGGCTTTCTTTTCTTTTTCTTCCGCTTCTTTGGATGTCCTTCGGCAGCGGGCTCATTCAACTCGTTTCCCACCGTAGGCTTAGAGGCCAAGTTTTCCGCGGCCTGCTTAGGACCATCGGTCTCATCAACGGAATCTTGAGTGTATTCCGTGGCCGATGCCTTAGCCTCAGGCGGCGCATCGGCCTCTACACGAACACCGCTTTCCTGCTTCGCTCCATTATCAGCTTCCATCTCCGCCCGCGGCCGCTTCCCGTTCTTCTTGGCCCTCCCGAGTCCGCTCCGCCCCGGCTCTTCATCGCTGCTCTCCTCTTTCCGCACCCACTTCTGCAGTCCATCGCCATCGCGTCCTACACCCCTCCCCCGCTTCCCGAGTAGCCGTCCGCGCAGCCTAGCAGTCTCCGGGTCCTTTCCGCCGTCATTACCGTTTTTGCTCCCGGCGGGCGCTCGGGCGTGTCCGAGACCCACGTTTGGGTCCAGCGCCCGCTCTTCTGCAAACTCGGCTTCTTGGGCTGCGCGCCTTGCTGCTGCTGCTGCGGCGGCGGTGGCGTCTCGGGACTGGGATTGAGAGCCAGTGGAGTTCGCGCCGGAGATGAGGGCGGAGAATGATTTGCCGGTGGAGTTGGCGGCGGTGCTATTGTTATTATTGAGGTCGGACCGCGAAGGGAGAAATGCGCGGACGGCTTTTAGATGCGCTTCGAACTGTGTTTGGATGCGGTTCATGTTCACGGTGAAGTCGGGTGCTGGGTTGGCGTTGGCGGTGCTCTTCGAGGAAGAGATGCTGGTGGGTTTGCTGGTCGGCGCCATTGTGGTAGAGTGCTGCTTGCTTTTCGCAAGGGTGGAAGAAAAAAGGTTGGGCTAAAAGTGATGCTACCGCCAGATCATGATGTCTATGGTATGCGGTGTTGTACTTTCTTTAGGTAGGTAGCTAATAGGAAGCTTACCAATAATGATCGAAGGTGCCCTGGAGAAAAAGAATGGACGAAGCCGCGTAGATAGACCGTTGATAACATTGAAGCGATAAGATAGAATTCGCGAATGGTACCTATATGTACTTTAAAGATTGTGTTCCACATAAGACCTCGGGACTGGGGCGTTTTATGCAACGGAATAAAGCTTATTCCACAGCCGGTGTCGCACATGCCTTCGAGGTCATGCATGGCCATCAGCTGGGCAGCTGCAAGTGGCTCACCGGGCAAAGTGGGCCCTGCAGGATGACACACCGGATTTTCCCGTTTTCTGCCGGAAAACAGCTCTCCCTAAACGGCCGGGGCCAGTTGTTTTAAACGTTTGACGATAGCATCACTCATAGCCGCAATAAAACACCTCGTCTTCATCCCTTCCTTGGGCAGTCTGTGGTGCTCTATTCTCCCCGAGCTACACTCAGTCAATTGAGGCTTAGACCCTGCGTGCCATCATGTTCAGCTTCGCTCGCAGCCGTGCTGCGGCTACCGCTTTGCGATCGTCTAAGGCAAGTTGGCCGGATAGTCGATATAAACCCTCTACCAAGGCATATAGATCCCGGAAATTGATACTAATATAGAGTCTTCGTAATAGACCGTGTTCTCTCCCGCTACCAAATTCCCCGGCCTCGCCCAACAACAGCGAAGAAATCTGAGCATTCACGAATATCTCTCAGCCGACCTTTTGCGACAGGTACACTATATCTCTCAACGCTAGAAGTCGGAATATTTCCTAACATATGCTCATAGTATGGCATTGGAGTCCCCAAAGGCTTCAACGCCAAGTCTGCCGCCGAGGCCGAGAAGGTAGCGAAGGATATCGGCGGTGAAGATATGGTCATCAAGGCCCAGGTGCTGGCTGGTGGACGTGGAAAGGGTACTTTCGACAACGGCCTGAAGGGAGGTGTCCGTGTCATCTACTCGCCCACAGAGGCCAAGATGTTTGCCGAGCAGATGATCGGCCACAAGCTCATTACCAAGCAGACCGGTGCGGCTGGCCGCCTCTGCAACTCCGTCTACATCTGCGAGCGCAAGTTCGCCCGCCGAGAGTTCTACCTCGCCATTCTGATGGATCGAGCTTCCCAAGGCCCCGTCATTGTGTCCTCCTCTCAAGGTGGTATGGATATCGAGACTGTTGCCAAGGAGCACCCCGAGGCCATCAACACCACTTATATCGACATCAAGACCGGTGTAACTGACGAGATTGCTCGGGATATTGCAACCAAGCTTGGTTTCAGCGAGCAGTGCATTGAGGACGCCAAGGACACCATCCAGAAGCTGTACAAGATCTTCCTCGAGAAGGACGCCACCCAAATCGAGATTAACCCTCTGTCCGAGACTTCTGACCACCAGGTTATGTGTATGGACGCGAAGTTCGGTTTCGACGACAACGCCGAATACCGACAGAAGGAGATCTTCTCTTGGCGCGATACCACCCAAGAAGACCCTGAGGAAGTTCGTGCTGCTGAGTCCGGTCTCAACTTCATCAAGCTGGACGGCGACATTGGCTGCCTTGTCAACGGTGCCGGTCTTGCCATGGCTACCATGGACATCATCAAGCTAAACGGTGGCCAGCCCGCTAACTTCCTTGACGTTGGTGGTGGTGCTACCCCTGCTGCCATCAAGGAAGCCTTCGAACTTATCACCAGTGATCCCAAGGTTACCGCTATCTTCGTCAACATCTTCGGCGGTATCGTGCGCTGCGACGCCATTGCCCACGGTCTCATCAACACCGTCAAGACCCTAAACCTCAAGGTCCCCATCATTGCCCGTCTACAAGGCACCAACATGGAGCAAGCCCACCAACTGATTAACGACTCGGGGATGAAGATCTTCTCCATCGACGACCTCCAGAGCGCCGCGGAGAAGTCAGTGCAGCTCTCTAAGGTTGTGAAGATGGGTAAGTTACCTTTGACTTGAGATCAGAAAGGACGACGGAAGCTAACAGCTATATAGCACGAGATATTGACGTTGGAGTCGAGTTCAGTTTGGGTATTTGAGGACGCTAGGTATAGACACTGGTCTGATAGACTGTACTAACTTTTCCATTCCAGGGTAGGAGCCCCGGAGTGTGTCATAATGGAGGGAGGTGTTGATAAATAGAGCAAGGACGGGTTTGTCACTATTGCATACATCGATGTTTATCCCTTACACTCTTGCTTCCAAATGGAATTGCATTTCCTAATTCTAGATCTAAAACTCCTATTCTAGTAGTGATGGTCTAATCCAGAATCTTAAGATGAAGGCTATGCTAACAGGACTGTGTAGTCGCTCTCTCGATGTAAATGACCCCTTCATGAGGAGTTGGTAAGCAATAATGAAATGACAAAAACAGCGAGACGGCAAATGACAATAAGATCCAACTTGCCATCTGCATCCAAGCATGCCTAACAGTAATCCCAGAAACAAACGCCAATCCGCTCTATTCTCCATCCCGTAGCCCTCCCTAATCTAGCCCTTCATCCAAACGTCGTAGGACAGCTCACGTCACACGGGCAGTTGTACTCACATCGCGGCTTCGTCACCGACCGCACGCTGTACCGCGGGACGAGTACGTACGTCACCTCGCGCGCTTGCGCCGCCTCCTCCGCCCACTCCGCCATCTTCAACTTGGCTGTGTACGCCACCAGCGCAAGCGCCAGCAGCATCAGCACGAAGTACCGGAGCATGCGCAGCAGATGCGGCCACTTGCTTTGTCGGTACGCCGTCAGCTTGAGCCAGTACACGCGCTCGCACGCGAACGCCACGCGCGCGTATTCGTACTTTAACGTCTTCTTCAAGGTGCCCATCCACGACTTGGGGGCGGTGCTGGCCCGGTGCCACATCTGAGCGAACTTGGTCTCGGCGACTTGCTGCGATGGGGCGTGAAGCTCGGGCGTGGGGAAGATGACTGGCGTGCGAGCCATCCGGTCGTGCCACGCGAAGAATTCCTCGTCCAGGCGTCGCTGCTCCTCCTCGTAGGTTTCCTTACTCGTGGGCGGCGTTGGGAAGGGGACTGGTGGCCACGGGGGTGGGAGGGGGGTGTCGCAATGGCAGAATGTGTCGCCCCGCTCGTACCACGGGACGGCGAGGTTAGGGCAGTAAGTCATTTTGACAATTAGTAAGCCTAGTTGCCGTTGTTGTCCGTTGCTGATACTTGCTGACGGTTGTAGGTGTGGGTTTCTGGTAAGTCGTGGTTGTCAGTAGTCTCAAAGATCCGAGTTGATGGTATTCTAAACGGCTAAAGAGTCGCTGCTATGCCGCGGTCGTTCTGACTTTCTTGAGGATGCCGTTCAGAGTCGAACCAAAGTCCAAATCGAAATCGAAGTTAAATGAAAACTAAAACTATGTGGGTAGTTTGACGATAACGAGAGGCTCAATGCCGGTTACGGAGTGGTGGTAGTAAGAGTTGCAGAACACGACGTTTGAACGGCGACGAAGAGACTGGAGTGGAAATCGAGGAAGTGAAGGAGAATTGACAGCTGGAAACTCTGTCTTTGGTTAATAGGTTCGGCGGATGGGTGGTTCTCGGAGGTTTCTCGCTCGGAAAATTTACGTACGGATCGGATAAGGAGACGAAATTTTCAACACCGTGGGCCCGATCGAAACAGAGCATGGGAGAACTGAGAGATTGGTCGTCGAATGATAACCTTAGGAAGATAGGCACGGTCCGGTTGGATTTACACCAAACAAGGGAATCAGGAATCGGTGTAAGCAGCGCGTGGACGGGGGCAAGTACAGAAGAGTGGGAGACAGTACGACTGTTATAAGGCAGCTGTCAGGGTGTGAAGAGAGAAAGATAATAATTTCTACAGCTGGCATGCAACCTTCATTGATACCCAGCTGCTTGTTGAAAACAGCCTCCTTCATTAGCATCTAATGATTTCAAAATTGTTCCAAAGAGATATGCACACTCCATACAATAGGTAGAACACAGCATGAAGGCTCATCCTTATCACGACGGCAATGGTGCCTAGGCCTTTCGTTGCATGTTATTTGCCAGAATCAAAGGCAGCTTAGATAATCCACTATTGTCTTAGTTCTCCTTGTCTTATCCTTTGATTTTCCTTTTTCAAGCTATTGTTCCTGTGATTGCCATTGTTAAGTTTCCACGCGAGACAGAAAACAAGCTGTTTTAGATATCCTTCAAGCAGATTGGATTGACGCAATGAGCAAAGCGGTTTGAGAAGATTCCAGCTTAGATCCGTTTCATAACGGATTTACAACTCAGTCGCGTTCTTGTAATAGATCTGAGAAAAGATGAGTCATTTCTTATGTATGGTATATGGGAGAAAATCAAGCTGGAAGATACACGAGATACTTGCAGTAAATTTTGCGCAAATAACAGGAATAGACGTGAAATCATGTTGTAAGCAAGCAGCATTCACTGTGAGAAGCAGCTTAAGCCATTGAGTATCGCCATTGACACTAACACAAGCTCGAATACATTACTATGGAGGTGTCGTGCTTAGGTTTTAGGGGTAAGAGTGTGTAGAAGCATCCATTAAGCCTACACAGGCTTTGATGTCATGGCCATGATCCAATTTTGATTTAGTCTAACCTACTTCGCTTGATTGTACAGGAGGTCTTGCTATATATGACGAATCGGATCATGAGATACTCCTACAATGCTGGAAGGTGAATAACCTTAGCCCCACGGATCATCTCTTGTCTTCCTTTCACCTCTACCAGCATACGGCCTGGATGAGTTGCCTCGAGGATCATGGAGTACGACCGAACCGCTAATCGACAACGGATATTAGATGCCGGTATTCTTTAGCTTCCGTGTGCATTGGTAACACCTGGAATTGGATGGGAACGTCAGCCCCTGACCCTAGAGCTGCGGGATCCTGGCGCTCAAGGCATTGAACGACGCCGCATCAGGACCTCACCTCCAATATTCAAAAGCTACAAGAGCAGCTTTTGAGGGCCGTATTTTTCACTTATTCGAAAGCAAACAGCCAAGCTGCTTCCTAAAGATGTCGATCTTAGAGGACGTTCGGAGTAAATCCGTTGCCGTACCCCCCTTTCTAGACGCTTGGACCCGCCGCCGTGGCTAACGCCATCAAGCCACAACACCGAAATATCTGCTAGGGCTACCGTTTTTAGATTAACTTCGGTGTCGTGTTTTGACCAGCTTGCCTTAGCTTTAGGGACTCGGTCAACTTAGTGTCGAAAACAAGCGTAGGAGACACAACCTTACCCAATAGCAGGAGGCTTACTTGGTCTTACAAAGCCTCTGTATTTTAGTGTAAGTCGAGGACTTGGCGTGTCTCCGTCCTGCAGCACACGAGTAACGGCAGTTGTTTCTTTAAGGCAGACTACGGTGTAAATGCCGATGATTGCTATGCAGAAACCCCCAATTCCAATCTCGCCAGGGTCAATTGGGGCCGTGGTGATGTTGGTGCCGGGTATTGGGATCGCATGTTGGTTCCCCGCATCGCCAATCCTTCCGATGCAACGGTACGTAAGGCGAGGGAGACCGACATCGTTCACGAACTCTTCACACAGAATATTGCCTTAAATTTTAGATTTTGATCTTTCATAATGATCTACTTGAATTGAGGGATTCGACAACCATACAATAACTACAGCACAAAATGGACAAGTTACGACCACTCGGACGCGGCATCGAGGATTTACTATTGCCTACATTCGCCGCTTATGCGCAGTTTATAATTGCGAAGGAGAGCGAAATCAGGTCGACGCGGCGCGAGACGCACAAGTATGGTCCTACAGAGCGGCACCAACTAGACATTTACTATCCCGATAAGCCGCCGACGGAGCCATTTCGCGCCAAGCCCGTGCTTGTCTTCCTATACGGCGGCGGCTTCGTGGGCGGAAATAAGGTGAACGAAGAGTTTGCCCACGGGTTGGTCTTCGGCAACCTCGGACACTTTTTCGCCTCTTGGTACGGGATCACCGTCATCGTTGCGGATTATCGCCTCATCTCCCACGGGGCCAAGTTCCCGTCGGGCGGCGAGGATGTAAAGCTGGTCGTCGACTGGGTCGTGAATGATCTGTCCAAGAAGGAAGGATACGAGTCCATCGACCTGTTCTTACTGGGAAACTCGGCCGGTGGCATTCATGTTACGACGTATCTCCTAGCTCCTGACTTTAAGGAAGCCAGGGAGAAGGTCCTAGCGGAGGAGCGGACGGGCGCGGGCGTGTTGCTCAGAGGTGTAACCTTGCTCGGTGTACCGTTTCACTGGGGCAAAGAGGACAACGCGGTCCTGAGAGCCTATTTGGGAGAGGGCAAGATCTGGGAGAACTCGTCGCTGGGCATACTAGAAAAGGAGAAGAAGAAGGGAGCTGAGCCGACATTGCCTGGCGTCAAGATACAGATCCTCGTGAGCGAGCTGGACCCCGAGCTCATGTTCGATTCGGCCAAGCAATTCAGGAAGGAATGGACCAAGGTCGATACCACGTACGAGGTGCTAGAGGGCCACAACCATATTAGCCCCCAATTAGGGCTGAGTACTGGGATCGAGCGGGAAGAGGCTTGGGGTGTGGAAGTCGCCGAGTTTTACAAGTCGCGTGCTACCAAATAGGACGTAGGTAGACTAGTTAGGCTTTAGTAGTAATAGAGTGTTCGACTCTAACTCGGAGACAACTCCGATTCCATCTACTTGTCCTATCCCTTATTCCCACAACACCCCCTTCTTGCCCATAAAGCCAGTCTATCCAATTCAAACTTAAGTCACACTGGCTTTCTTCTCCATAAACCAGATCACGGGGTCCTTGTCCGTGAAGTTTCTCATATCTTCCAACATCTTCTGGTTCGTTTCAGCCGGTGTCTCAGCCTGCGCCCTCTGAACTGCCTCCATGTTGGGCCATTCTATCTCAACAAGTAGGGCGTAAGGGCTCTTAGGATCTGTCGCCGCCATAGCGCGACACGCTCCCATGCCGAACGGTTTCCATATGGGGGCAACGGTTGGTAGATGGTGGTTGAGGTAGTACTCCAAATTGAAAGTAGATTCATTGGGATAGCCGATCATCATTGTTACAGTCATATTGGGCACGTAGGTCTGACTCGGTCTAAATTTGGAATTGATGAGTTCTCCGTACTGATATATGAGATGGTTTTGAATAGTTGCTTCTAGAGGGAAGAGGGAGGAAATGTGGTGTCCAGATATTATACGATATAAATACCCGTTACTCCGCGTTCTGCTAAATTACCTACCATATCAACTCGTAACGCATACATGCCGCGTCGCTCAGATATCAACCAGGTAGATCTTAATGGAACAGATTAATTTGAGCTCGCTGGCGCCAGTTTTTAAGATATTGATGGCAGCAGAGAAGATGCTCGACCATTTTTACTGAGACTCTGAAGTCTCACTACGTTCAGCCATTGTAAAGAATACTGTATACTGGGATTAGATAGAGCTGCAGGGATATACGTGCTTGAAATGTTACTTCATAGGCTGGAGATCTACGACATCTCCAAATGGCCGCTATCATGATGTGGATATTTACAGGCTTTCCACGTCACTGCATATGCACAAACTATTCGGATTCCGGGTTAGGTTATCAATAAGTAGCAGCAGGATGCGGTGCTATCCGATTGCAACAAGATTAAGATTGTCCGATAAAGTCCATTGCATCAGACCGAGGTTTGCGAAGATGGGTGAATGAAGTCGGCTCGATTGAGGTAGTACAAGAAATATATCCTATTTGATGTGAAAGCCCGCTGCAATGGCATCAGGGGTCTTCAAGCTTCCTGGCGTAGCCTTCATCACAGGAGCAGCTGGCACGGGAATCGGCGCCGCTGTCGCCCGCGGCTTCGCTAGGTCCGGGTGCACCAAGCTGGCCATCACCGACATCAAGGCAAAGCAGCTCGCTCAAACGCACGACGCCATACTCTCCATCAATCCCCATGCGCAAGTCCTCGCGCGCGAAGGCGATATAACCTCGGAATCGTTCGTGACTTCACTTGCAGCAGAAGCTATCAGTAGGTTCTCACGCCTCGACTACGCAGTCAACTGCGCGGGGATTCTGGGGGCTTCGTTGCGCACGCACGAGACGTCGCTGGCCGAGTTCGAGCGCGTCGCCAACGTGAACTGGAAAGGCACGTGGTTGGCGTCGCGGGCCGCGCTGGCGCAGATGGTCAAGCAGGAACCTCTCGACGAGCACCGCGGCCAGAGGGGAGCTGTGGTGAACATTGCGAGCCAGCTCGGTATTGTGGCACGGCCGACTGCAGGTATGAATTTTCTTGATAGGGCGTAGACGGTGAGGCACATACCAAGGCGGTTCAGCTAACTTGAAAAGCACCGTACTGCGCTTCGAAGGCTGCCATCATCAATATGACGCGGTCTGATGCGATAGACTACTCGCAGGATGGGGTAAGGGTCAATTGCGTATGTCCGGGTGTGATAGAAACGCCGATGACGACGGGGTCGCCGGAGGTGATAGAGAGACTGAAGCCTGCGGTAGCTATCGCGCCTATGCGGAGAATGGGGACGCCGGAAGAAGTGGCAGATGCTGTTTTGTTTCTGTGTTCAAATCAAGCTTCTTTCATCCAAGGCCATGCGTTGGTGGTCGATGGCGGGTATACAATCAACTAATTATCAAATCTTTTCATTCCCGGAATTGCTTTATATAATTTCTGGGTGTGGCATCTATTTCCATAGAAAGGATTTAAGTAACATGAAGGATATCATGATAAGCGCAACCGAAACGCCGCAAACAGCTGATGTCCTAGCCTAACACTACCTCTTCTTGAACTTCTGAGCTTGCCGTGGCTGGCTTCCGTACGCCCTCCTTCCTTGAGTCTTTTTATCTCTGCTCATGCTGGCGCCTAGCGTGATGTCAACACGAGGAGGTGTAGAGAAACCGAAACTCTTGGCGACCTTTGCCAAGTCCAACTTATGAATATCGAAAACGGAACGCAAGCTATGACTTGCGTAGGCGTGCAGATATGATCGGTACCCGTCCTTGGCACTCTGGTTGAGATAGTAGTTTTGCGAGATGAGCTTCTCGAGTTGCGAAGAGACGTTCAGAATCTTCTTCGCTGGGAAATCGTACTCGAGCACCGGCACTTTAGCTTCTTTCAAGTGCGACAAGAAGCCAAGCTCGTGGGGCTGCAAGAAGAGGAGACTGCGGCCTTTGGAGTTGGCGCCACGCGCTGTCCGACCAACACGGTGAATATAGTCGCGCGGGTCATCGGGAGGATCAAATTGTACGATATAATCAACAGCTGGGATCTGTTTCGGTCGTTAGCAAGATACTGCTAGAGGATTCTTGTCATAGGCGCTTACATCTAGACCACGAGCAGCAACATCCGTACACAGAAGAATACCTGTTTTCGCGTTACAGAACTCGAAGAAGGTATTGGTCCGCTTTTGTTGCTTCTGCTTGCCATGAAGAGACAAACAAGGCCTAGAGGATGTTAGCAATTTATAATGAAATTGGGGGATTCGAATTTGCAACTTACAAGTCAATGTAGTTCAAGAGTTCAGCATAATAGTTGACGCTGGCACAACTGGAGAAGAACACAATCACTTTCTTCTTCAGATTGCGCTTCAAGAAGGAAAATAGGAGAAGGAATCGCTTGTCAGCGTCGCAAACAACGTAGCCTTGCTCTAGTCCCGCGACGGTAGAGCTCGTGCTCTCTTCATCGACGTTTATATATAGAGGGCCCGGTCGAAGGGAGATTCTCGCGAGGTCTTCAACCTTAGTCGTCTGCGTCGCGGAAAAGAGCATGGTCTGTCTCCCTTCGTCGGGTAGGATCTTGATGATCTGGCGCATCTCGTCTTCGAAACCAATCTCCAGAATTCGATCGGCTTCATCGATGATTAGAGACTTTAGGTTCTTGAAGACAAAGGGGGTATTTTGTAGGTGATCGAGGAGTCTTCCAGGCGTCGCAATCAGGAGGTTTACTCCTTTAGACAGCTTGTCGGCTTCCGCTCTACGGTTTGCGCCTCCGATTACTATCCCGTACGTCTGAGAGTGGTGTGCCATGAGCTCACGTGCAACACCAAAAATCTGGAGCGCCAGCTCTCTGGTGGGAGAGACCACGATGACGCCGGTTCCGTTTCGCGGTTTGAATCGAAGCGCGCTCAGCATTTCGACGGCCGGGATTAAGAAAGCCAGCGTCTTTCCACTTCCCGTCTTTGCTGCACCAAGCACGTCGCGGCCGGCAAGTAAGGGTGGAATTGCTCTCCGCTGTATCGTGGTCATCTTCTCGAAGCCCATATCCTCCTTGATAGCCTTCATAGTCTTTTCAGATAGCTTCAAGTCGGCGAAATCCTGCGCGTCGGAGCCAATGGCATTCTGGAGGGCAGAGATGGCGTTGTCGGTAGGCAAGTCAGTGCTTTGGTTATTTTGGCCAGCGTCTTCGTCTTCGGCATTCGCAGCTTCGACCCGTTTGTTCAATTCCGATGTTTCCTCGGCATCTTCATCCAAGTCCTCGTTGTCATTTCTATCTGCCCCTTCCTCGTCACTTGACTCTTGTTGTTCAACATCGTCTTCTGCGTCGGAGTCGTCGCTCGAGGATTCAGCGGCGATCTCAGGTTCAGCTCGCCTCAGCTTCTTTGACTTGTGCGCTTTGCTAGGAAATGCCTTTGGCTTCTTTTCAGTGCTTTTGACGCTATTGGCATCCTTGAATTTCCTCTTCTTGCTATACTTGGCTGACTCCATTTTGTCTAGAAGGGATTGCGATTTGCGATGTTGGGATTGCTGCGGTTCGCTTTTCGAAGTGGGCTGGTTTGACAAAGTTCCCAAGTCCAAAGAGCCCATGGGAATTTTTTTGCTTATCGATACGAAAGGCTCTGATAAGCGGGAGTGGATCTGCCGCACGATATACGTGGTCCGTGCATAAACCACATAGCATTTGCTTGAGCCATCCCCAAACCACCAAGCGCTTGCGAAGATCCACATTTTGTGTCTCTTCAAGACTCATATTTGCTATCGATTGAGTGCCGTCGATGAACGGATTGTCCAACCCGAATTCACTTTAGAGGCTTCTTCCAAGCATCCCTTATTATTGTTCCCCCGAGGCCCCCTTTGTCTCTTTTCTTTTTCCAATCCTTGACCGCATATAAACCTACGAATACCCCATCCTACTCAGTGCGAGCATACTCTGAAAACCCTCATCACAAACCTGATTGGCTAGGAGAGCCTACCGCATTCCGTAAAGAGCAAATCCATGATTAGTCTATAATTAGCTCTAAAGCATACTCTCACCTTGATAGAATACTACGGCTTCGTGAATATTCTACTCCGGATCTCAACAAGAAAATCCTTGAGCTACAGGCAGTCCAGCTTACAGCCTAGTATGAATGGAAATTCACTCATATTACCCATCTTAATACCTCGTATACCTCGTACTCCATCCAAGCTGCTTCTCTCGCGCGTGGATCTTGGCAATATGGGCGCCCTCAGCTGTTGATATTACAAGCATCTTCTAAATTAAAGCAATACCGGACCTCGCTCTTGATCTTATTGCCCACTCAATCCTTCCAGGCTGCCGGATACTTGCCTCACGCACTTATAAATTGCCGGAATTTTTCTCGAATGCGAGGACGTGGTTGAGCTGCATGCAAGCTACATATCGTTACACTGGATAAATTCGCGGTTAAAGTCGACATCGTTCTCTCTCGTTCTGGCTCCCGACTGAACCCCCTTACCAGCTGCTCACGCGCCACCCGTGTTGGATCTTTAATATACATCCCTCAAGGTGTCAGCCGCGGCATTGTCGGTTCGTTTAAAATTAGACTCGGTACCGATTCAACTTGTAAGTCAGGTACCTTATGGACCAGCCTGAGATAGATTGATGCTTAGTACTGCTGGGCCCAATAATTTCCGTCAGCTAGATTGCGAGAGACCCCGGCGTGGAGAAGGGCATCCGATATCCAGATCGTCTCAGGTAGGTCCAGAGTTGTGGGTTCTTCGTAGCTTTCGAATGCAATTCATACTGTCGGAGAGCGTCCTTATGTATGGATTTGCCTCCTCACGAAGAACGATCAGCTACCACCTAGGGGAGGAGCTCGTCTTACCCCTATCTCCTCCCTCACGAGCCTCAACTTGGTCTTCCAGCGGCAATGGGCTTGGCTTCCCGTCATCGGCCGAACTACACCCCTCTCCCCCAACATCCGTTCCCGTGTTCTAGTCTTATTGGACTTGAGATATTGGTACCACGTTACAACATGATGTGACACTGTTGCGAAGAATAATCTCAAAGAGGGAGCTGTGAGGCGTCAGTAAGCTCGAGCTATCAGTTGGTTCATGTCGTATCACGTCCTCCATGCGGGTTTGCCCGGCCTTCTGGAGTATTCTCTGGAAGAGCTCTGCAAGGATGTGGTATGGGGATGTGATAGCGACGGCTGAGGTGGATCTCGGCGCCTTACAAGCTGCTGAGAAAGCTGGAGCTCATTGGATGATGCCGGGGGGGTTGCAAGGCTTAGGTCATGGCAGGATCAGACTTGTCAGGCCGGCACATCCATCTCCTGAGGAGACCATGGGGTGCGAGCATCATGACCAGTCTCCAGATCGACCATGAGCTGAGCTATGAGCAGGTCTCGACCGCGAGCTATCATCTGCCCACCAGGGCGAGAACCTCTAATCCCTCATCCGGCAGGTCCTAGGGCTTGAGGTTACCACCTGCGTCGGAGTATATTCCCACTTGCTCTTTATCTGCCTGCAGGCCAAGCGTATGGTATGTCGTTGGGGACCAATATAAAAGTATGCACCTTTTCTTCCAGCTGGGACAGATATCGTACCAGCTCCCGGGAAATCGTAGCCATTGTCGATCACTCCTTATCACGCAATTATACTTCCTACCACCATGAAGCCAATCTTCTTCCTAACACTGATCTCTGGCCTTGCCGCCTCCGTAGTGGAGGGATCAGCTCGTGCCCATAGGCAGGCACGGCGACCGCAGCCTTCCATTGAGTTCGAGCCTGAAATCGTTCAGCCGTCCCTAAAGCTGGACAAGGTGAACTTGAAGCAGCTTACAGAAGCCCCGGCCATTTCACCGCGCGCCGCCAATGACTTCTACGAGTGCAGAAACGCGGTTTGTGCCCCTTTACTTCTTCGTCACCCCTTCGCCACCCCTTTCTCTTATAGTGGAGTTCTTGTCCCATCAGCGTTGGCCCTTTTTTCCAATAACCCCAAGCCCATTGCAGCTCTTGGGTCGAATCTTCCATCGATCCCGTCTCCCTCTCGTTGGCTCTTCCACTAATATTCTGTTGTTAGAGGCCCGCACCCAGCGATAACGACTGCAATAGTATCATCGACAATGTATTCGCGTTGGACCAGTCCATTACGGTGGCATCAAACGCCTGTTTGACCTTCCAATTCGGCACATGCTGGGGCTTCTTCTGCTCTTTGTGCGAAACCTTGACGACCGATACCACCTTCATCGGCAACCAGCTCATCTCGGCCGAGGCCCTGTGCGTTGCCAACGGCCAGATTGGGACTGTTGTTAGCAATGACGCACCCCAATGGCAAGCTGGGTTCGTGTACCAGGGCGCTGGCTTGCCGGACTACGACGTCTGCTAGCCCGCACCAGGTATACCCAAATAATCGAAGAGTGTTTGGCGGTTTAGGTGGATTTAGTGAGGCTTGAGAGGTTACTGGGGTTTCATATGTCCGATGTATAATTCGTAATATGTTCACATCATAAGGCGTTGGCGGTATGGTGTGTATGAAAAAGAGTATTGAAGTAGACAAGAAAGGGGGGCGGTTGTGGTACTTAGCTCCAGCATTCTCGCGTCCGACCTCCTCGGGCAATCGCATTTTACTTCGACTCCAACATTTCAGTGTTTATCCGTTTTACACTTGTAATAGTGAATGACACCGCCTCTGACTTGCGCTCTTATCATAGACTTGCCTTATACCTTATGCAAAGTATTCAGCGTTTGGTCAACATTAGGTATGCCCATGAGAGCAGAGAATAGTGGTCATTACTGACTTGTTCCTTCGGCCATCACCATCAATCAATCCGAGTGTTCCATGGGATACATATACATACATCCATTCGGCACGTCTCTCATGCAAGTAGCCCACCCCAATCTATATTAATATGCAGCGTGTAAGGTTTTTCCTTTTATCCACAAAAGCCGGCTGCCAAAAAAACAACATAACCGTTACATGTATAATTCCTCCGTTAATGCGCCTTCGTCAGAGCCAGCCCGCCGGATCGTTTCGTCTAAGTGCTTGAATAAAAGTCGTTGCCATGTACCTTCTCCTAATCCGCACCACTCATGCATGTTGGTATGTTACGCTGTGTCATCATAGTCATGGTCAGACCCAATGGTCGCTAATATTTTTTTGGAAACATTAATGGACAGCTGCCGGGGTGGGTGTATAGCCCAAGTTTGCTTCCGGGACAGGATCTTCGTGCTTGGCAGTGCTGCCCTTGCCTCGCCACGTGCTGACTGCAGGAATGTCGGCCTGGTATCTCTCCTCGTCGGTGCCATAGGCGCGGGGGGTAAGCTTGATAAGGCAGTGAAGGGGGACGTTCATCCAGGGGCTGCGGGATTGGTCCTTCTTCATGAAGTAGGCGTATATACAACGAAGGATAGCTTGATGGGTAACAATCAAGATATCCTCGGATCGCTCGAGCTCCATGATGATAGGCTCGAGGCGGATAACAACGTCCCGGTACGACTCGCCGCCTCGGTACCGGTAGTTGTACTTGTCCTCATCACGTGCCACGAAATCTTCTGGATATACGTCCTTGATTTCTTGATAGGTCATGCCGTCGCAAACGCCCGCATCCAGCTCGTCAAGAGCTTTCCACTGCAACTGGTTATAATTCTCGGGTAGGAAGCGGGCTGTTTGTATTGTGCGCTTCAAGGTCGAGGTCCACACTGTAAGAGGTCGGTCGTCCTGCCGAGGTGCGTTAGACTCGCAATCACGAAATAGATATGATATACGTTTAAATAATGGGATGGAGGCTTGGATGACTCCAACTTACACCGACAGATTGGCGAACAAGCTCGGGTAGCTTCTTAGCATACTGATGTCCCCGTGGAGATAAGTCCGCATCACCTCCAATTCGCCCGTAGAGATTATACAACGATTCGCCGTGCCTCGAGAGCCATACTGACCTGGGCCGAATATGTAAGTTCATAAGGTAGTAGACGACACGACTCTGCAGGTAGTCTTGTATGCGGTTTATGATAACCTGAGCACCAACATCCATAATCTTCAGATATGTGTAGTGGCTCTCATCACCGTCCGCATCGATGGTCTTGTACACCTTCTCGTAGTTCTTTATCCGGTTACGGAAATCCAGGGCAGCTTTCTCCGGGTCCTGGCCTACGTAGTCGGGGCTGGTGGTCTTGACATCTCGAATGTTGGCCATGATAAGGTTCTCGTCGTCGCACTTGGACTCAACGAATAGGACTTCGATGCCTTCGGCCGTGCACACGTCGTAGACCCATTTCCGGCGGTCCTTGGTCGAATTGGTGGCGTCGAGGATCCCAATCACACCGCCCTGACGGAACCAGCCCAGCATGTCGGCAATAGCAGCATCGGCAGCGGCTTTCCGTCTTCGTTCGCCTTCGGCGTTGCTCGTGTCGAAGAAATCGGCGGACGGTTGAGGGGCATCGTGACGCCGATAATTGCCGACGTTGAAGGTCTTGGCATCGATCGAGAGCCATTGGAGGTAGCGTTGGGCTTCAAGGGAGTGAGACAGGTCAGTACTTGGTGGTTTCACAAAATATAGGAAGCTTGCTTGCTTGGTTATGGAGATGGGGGTGGTACCTTTCTGTGCTATGTAGCTCTTCCCACGTGCAGGCAAGCCGACCATGACCACGCAGATCTTGGTGTCCTCGACCTGGACGGCACGGCCGTTAGTGCTTGGTGCCATGTTTTCCAACTACTTTCCAATACAGCGAGACCCTGAGTGTACGCAGTGGGAGCATGTGAGGCAGTGGGTAGTATAGGGTAGAAAAGGCAAATATGGAAATCCAAGCCAAGAACACAATGGACGAGGTGCCGGGGGAAAGGGATTGGATATGGAGCCAAGTCGGTCAGGCGCCAGAAACAGCCGATAGGGAGATGTGTGCAGCGGATGCGTACAGGTCCTTTCAACGTGGTATGGTAGCAAAAAAAAAAAAATAAAAAAAATAAAAAAAGAGGACCTGCAGTGTTGCATGCAGAAGGGGGAAGATCAAAAGGAAAATTGCGGTGATGCAGCAGATTCAGCAGATTCCGTCACCGTCGAGACCGTCATTGGGCACGGCACCGGGATTCTCAGGAACAGGCGACAGGGACTTTCACAGCGTAGCCAAGGTAAAACCGGGGTAGCTGCGCAGGTAGCGTTGGCTGCGTTGCGTAGCTCAAGAAAAATGACCTATGCACGAAAATCTGGAAGCCGGCAACTCCCCGCATTGACAGGGAGAGCCCCTCCAAGGCAAGAGAGACGCTCTAGCGACCCGAGCGGGACACCCTATTCGACAATGGCAGCTTCGCTTTGTGTCGGGCGGGGCAAAGGGTGGGGAGGGGGGGAGACCCAAGCAGCCCAAAAGGCGAACCAAGGAAAGCCCAAGGCAGCAGCCAAAAAAGGCCAAAAAAAGGCCAAAAGGGTCCGGGTAAGAAGATCAATGTTCTCAATGTTCTCAATGTTCTCAGCTGTATGAGGTAGTAGGTACCTAGGTACATACATAGTACAACCAACTTTGGATATAAGCCTGACGCCAGCTGGGAAGGTGCGGAGGTCTGATGAGCAGAAAATCTGCAAATCTGCCATGCACTAATGCAAAGCTTTATGAGCATCTTCGTCGACTGCATCGATTTCTGCCATTCGTAATATTATTCTCCGTGTCGCAAATATAAAACATAAATGAAAAACCATAAATTCATAAAACACATAAAACACACAAAACAGATGCTCCAACCGGAAGAATGGACAGGGGTGGTGGATCCCATTAGTGTCTCTCGTCCAACACCAACAGATGAAATGCATGAGATGGCGAACAAGCTCAAAAGAGATTCCCATGTCACTTAAACATCGGAATCAATAGATGAACCGTTCGGCGTCGTTCCGCAAAGGCCAACTGCCTATCCCGTCCAGTGGCTACAAGAACAGGAACAGGAACCCGCAACCGACTCCTCCCGAAGTCTTTTTTTTCCTTCATTTCCCGCTTGGGAACACTGCCGGCATCTTCAGCGGTCACAACTACTGCCGATGTAAATGATACAGCATGGTTGGTGCCACGAACGCAACATGGCTACCAATTCAGCCATCAAGGTCTGTCCGGGTCAGAAGGGGATAACGTAATATGGACGGGGCGTTGTGAAACCGCCGGCGAGTCCTACGCGTGTCAAAACGTCAAGGTGTCAAGGTGTCGAGGTGTCGAGGCGTCAAGGCGGTGAATATATTTCTTCGCCACTTCCCTTCACCGGGACGGTCAAGCGAGTTCTCAGAAGTAAGCAAAAGTCAACTTGACTTGATTACCAAGGTAGCCAGTCCAATAGACTACTATGTAATTGCAACGATGTCCTCTTCTTACCGACCCTTGCCCTTGGAACGGGATCAGCTGACACGTGTAGTCATGCGCCGGACTCACCGTTCCGCAGTGTAAGAGGCTGGATCATCCACGATGGTTTCCATCCACCGGGCGGTGACAAAAGAAGCGGACATTCACATCAATCAAGAAATGAGAACTCATAACCGACCTTGGAAAAGCTCCACGCATGGCCCCGATGCCATCGGCCGCCTGCAATGACACCCCTCATTGTGATAGTTTGGGTGCTTCGGGTTCTCGCCGTTAGATTGACCACAATAAAGAAGAAGGTGTCTTCCCGTCCTGGTCCTAGGAGTCCCGCGTCCGAATCCTCCTCAAAGGTCGTCCCGATTCAACAGCGTCAGTTTCGTTTGGCCGTCGCGGGATTTACGTGAGGGGTTATCGGAGGGGTTTGATCTATCTAGTGCTGAGAGCGACCGGAAAGAATCGTTTCATTAGACACGATGGACCGTCCGATGAAGACCGCAGAACGATTGGAATCTAATCACCACCCAAGATTAATCGATGAGCACGGAAGACCTTATCTAGAGAAAGTGAGGTCGGTCCCAGCCACTTAGAATAGTGTACAGAATTTACAACACGTGCAGCGCGGGAATGGCGAATCCCCAGCCAAACAGAGCCAGCCGACTTGCAAGGGTGCCAAGAGATCTTTGTACCGGCGCCCCGGGTTTTACCTACATGTACGGGTTACTCTTTAAGGACAATAACCCTCTTTAGGGTGGTTATACTCGATAATAACATCACCAACTACGTCGCATGTAACTCGTATCCTTCGCTACACGGTCCTAAGGCAAGTATTAAGAGCGGAATTCCTCGAAATCCAATCGTAAAACAGCGCAACGGTGCCATCTTGTATTGGTAGCAATCCTATAATACACTGTCTTCGTATTGAAGATCCCCCGTAACTTCTCGATAAACTCAACGCCACTGACTTTCTGCAAGGTGTCATCACCCTATGTAGGTTAGTGTAGTCTTTCTCTTCTCAGGGGAAGACTATTCCCAGCTCCATAATAGAGCAGCCATACCTATCGAAGGTCGACACCATGCACCATATAGGACGTAAGGTCCGTACCCTGACTGAATGTACCTAGATTAGTTCATCATCGTCTCTTGCGCGATCGTTGACCCAGAACTTCGCTGAGTGAGCTTCGTTGAACATGTAGGGAACTGAAATTCGAAACAAGTCCGGAACTTCAGTCTCGTTCCCCATGCGGTCGAGCTCATGCAGCACCACGCCTGATGAATTGCGCTCGATTCGCCATGTGATGGACGTCATTCTGAAGAACTTCAGGTTGGGGAATGCAGGGAGGACTTCTCGGAGTTCGGCCTCCCACTCTGCCTTTTCCAGCTGGATTTGTCCAAAGCCGCCTCGGTCGGGTCGGTAGAAAGGTCTGAGCGAGCCTCCGACGGTCGTCAATACATTCATAATCCACAGGCCTTCGAGCTGAGGCATACGGGAGCCAAGTTCTGGTAAGTTGAATGAGAAGTAGGGAGATGTCATTGCTAGGTAACGAATCGAGTCGCAGGCCGTCGTCTTGTCGAATGCTTGCCTGCAATTATACCATCCATCTCCGCCGAAGAACATAAGTTCCCGAGGTCGGCAGTCGAGAAAACCAGTCCAGGACATTGCAAGGTCGGAACGGCGAGCACCGCTTAACTGGTAACGCCCGGATCCAAGAGTTGCTGCCTCGTTCACCCTAATTTGGGTCAGAGGAGCCCCTGCTTCGAACTCCTTCTTTGCCCATCTTGCAAACCATGTTGTGGGCATGCGGACGGATAGCTTCTGCAGATTCGGGACTGGGCCAGGTGCCGTGGGCCAATAGAACTCGTCAGTTAAAAGGTCGAAGCTATCATCGCCGATCAAATCCATACTTAGTTCTACCAGCGTCGACATGTCTACCAATAAATCTAAATGACCACCATTCTGGTGCTCTTCGGGGAATGCCGGCCGAAGATGTCCCTGGTCGGGTCCCGAGCGCAGCGTGAACATGAAATGGCCGAGATGCAGAGACCGCAGAGCCAGGGGCTTACCACCTTGCTTACGGTACAGTTCGCACAGTTCCATTAAGAAGGAAGCCGGATGGGGTTCTTCCCCGTTGCTGGTGTAGAACCGGTCCTCTTGTCGACAACGCGTCGAGACGGACATCGAAAGGCCCAAATCCACCAAGCATGGTGACCTAAGCAAGATCGCGACTATCATGTCACGCCATTTCGGCAGGTCGGTTCCCCCCCATATATGGTGTAGGTGCAGTTGTTGGAGGTTCTTGAACTGGGGTAACTTCACCGGTACGAAGACGGGGCGTAATGGATTCCATAATTCTGAGTCAGGGGAGAACATAATGTCGTGGTCGCTATCGTCCTTGAAGCCAAATCGCAAATCGAGGTTCTCTGGATACACCAACTTGACATGTGTCAATAGTTTACAATTCTTCCGCAGCCAACGCAGCCCCTCGGATACCAGAGGATAACCTAGCCACCTGGTTTGAATTATTAGCGAATCCTACCCTTATGATAGTGATTCTGCACTTACGTGAAGCTCTCTAGACGGGGCATGTGTTCTATCAATTCGAATAGAACCCTGTTGGCGCGGATACACCATTCGGTAGTTTGACAGCACTCGCCTAACATAATTAGCACCAGTTGACGAATATCCATTATACCCCTGACTACTACTTACTCGGAAATCTGGCGGCGTCATAAGCGTCGACTTGGTTGAGATCGCGGTCTGCGTAAACACAGAACGTGAACTGTCGTACATGTTTCAGGTTCTCGTTGTTGTAGAGGAGGAGGCTTTTCCCTTCATCAGAAAGCCAGTCCCGGTTGCGCTCGCAAAACTCGAGCTCCTTGTACAAGAATTCCGAGAAAACTTCGTTGAACGTCTTGTCGACAAGGCAGAGGTTGAGGATGTCCTGGCGATTGCAGACCTGTGGAAATATTAGTAATGTCATATAGTGTCTATCTCTAATTCCTCAATACCTGGTTGCCAATTTCGCGGAGAATATCCAGGGTACCTAAAGGCCGAGCACGGGCGGATCGTCCCATATTCTCTTCGCCCATGGTTTGTTGAGGCATGGCTACTTGGTTTGCCATTGTGTACAAAGGTGGTTGTTCTCTCTCTCTCTCTCACAGTTGTTGTCTGTAGAGAAGTCGTCGCTTTGGTAAGTCAACAGAATGGAAGAGTAGGTTTTTGAATGGAGCGTGTGAAAGCTTTAAATCAGAAATCTCTGAAAGGCCCACGCTTCCTCAGGTTTAAGGTGAGTGGTAGAAGTGTAAAATGGAAAGTACCAATTTATATGAGAAGCCCCGGAAGACCTTCTGATGTAATCTGTGAAATATTCATTGGCCCAGACAAATCCGAGAGTGGCAATTTGGCGATTGCAAGTATTTGCAAACACTGTGTGATAAATAAAAAGCAAGAGGGGCATATGACGGGGGCATACTCGGACTCGGCTTGAGCTTATCACTGTACGCTTGTTGCCTATGAAGGCGTTATTCCTCCAACAAGGCTGAAACCTCCGTGCTGTTATCAGGACGGGAGGACCAAGAGGGTCAAATGAAATATATCCTAGGCCTCTATGATAATCTCCACGAGATAATTGACTACAGCCATATAACATGAAGCTCGGTGTCCTGTATGGATGGAACGCTGATGTTCTTAAACCACTTGCCGTTAATAAGACCTATCGAAATCCTCTAAAACTACCTAATGGAACATATGAAACTATCCATCTTTAATATGACACAAACAACTTCTGCTTTAACGCTAGATGTTAAGAGGTAGATCTGGGCATCCGTGAACGAAAGGAGATACAAACAACATCTAAGCCACCACTCAACTCGTATAATTCATCTACTTTAGGTCCAAGTTGATAACGCGTTGCCTTTGGTGGTTATAATAATCACTGAAGAAGAAAGGCAGGTCCGCCGAACCCGTAAGTTCTTGCTACGCCGGGAACAAAGTAATTTCTAGAGTAGACTCGCAAGGTGGAAAAAGCACGACACGCCGTCAAATAACGATATAATCCTTTTGCTTACACATCATCATCGATGTTATTGGGCTTGTCCTTCCGCTTCAGGCAAGAAAGACAAGAACGTCCAAAACCAGTTTTGACACGCCTGAAACTTTAGGTAGACAAGGAAATCCGTCGGTTGGAACTACAATGGGTGTTTTGTCCTATTTCATGAATACCATAAACTTATGCGTTCAGTTGCTTTAATGCTTCATTAATAGGAAGATTGACGAGGTACGAAGATTCAGAGTTTGAGGGGTGATAAGCTGTAGTACGCAAAGTGAAGCACCGCTGAGTCGAACTCATCATGGTCGGTACTCCCTTATTTAATAGAGATACAATGCCACTATTTTACGGCAAAGACCCTAAAGGAAGTATTTATTGGTGTTTACATGGTTTTCTGGATACGTTGGACTGATCATTACAGACAAGGGTTTGCTCTGGAGAGGGTTGAATCAGCCTCGCAATAGATTTTTTAGATATTCACCATACCTGTTAAGCAATCACGATGTGGTTTAAGTTGGATAGACTAAATTCACCTGCCATATCATACCCCTAGAAAAAATACAAATCATTTCTGCTGCTGAGTTTTAATATAATTCATGACTCCAAAACTCAACGTGACCAGACCCAACGTTCATCGACACCACGACGTTGGTTAGAAATGTGATCCCCAGGATATAAGGCCCAGTGCCCCCGTTGCCAATTCCAGTTTGACAAAAACCAGTTTGAGGGTCTCTCTCCTCTTTGTTCAGCAGATCCTTAGGATTGACCCAGAATGTGGATTCCCCAATCTGGACCCCGAAACTTGGAGGAGTGGCATCACAACTCGTGAAGTAGGAATCGTAGTATCCGAAATATGTCGCAGGGGGGCTAAACAGATTATTTACTTCTTGTGCCAGGTCTATCGGTACATATTAGCCGTGTTAACAATCCCGAATCCCGCGGTGGAGAAACTCTGACCTGGTGGTAAGTAGATCAACGTTGTAGCCGTATCTAAAATGAACGGATACTGGGCGCTCGTAGTCATCTGCCCGAATTGAAAACCCTTTGGAACGATGGTGTAGAAAGATGGCTGCCAGGTAGTATCGTCCTTATGAATGATTTCCGCCTAATGGTTCAACGTGTGCATGGAATTGAGGTAGGTTTTGTATCGGGTGGACTTACGATTAAAATAGGAGTTTGGCCATAACTGCTCTTGCTAACATCAACTGGTGGCATTCCGCCAACACTTATTGACCCTAGCGAAGAATTCCTGGCCACTAAACCCATATTAGCCGCCACTCATATTTTAGGAAGAAAGCATGGAACATGTTTTCGTCTTGCCAGCAGAAATAAGGAGGCAGCGTGCCACGGCGGGCTAAAGGGCTAATAGAAGAAACCAGGATGGCATACTAGCAATGGCCCAGTATGGGGCAACCAACCCATTGGTAACCATTGACGTGAAGAGGGGTGAATATGGAACGGAGAGATATTGATTATCATCGTTGAGATCATTGCCCCAGTAGGCGCTAGTTAGGGAAGGATAGGCGAGCCCAAGAATGCCTGATGTGACGTTATTACCTATAAGTTCTAAAGTCTCAGTAATTACTCCAGAATTCAGTATGTTAGGTAGGTAGTTCTATATAACCGGGGAGACGATCGGAACTAGGATTGAAAAGAAGAGCATCGAGAGATGAAGTATTGGACTGACCGCGCCAGGTACCCTGACTCGCAATGGCTACCTCTTGATCGAGGACAGTTACATCAGCAAATTCGACGTCCTATAGAGAATATATCAGCCAATAGTTCTAATTGATAAGTTGCACAATCTGGGTGTAGGTTATCTGTTACGCCAGTGAGCTTGAGACTAGACTGATTAACACTTACCATGTATCCTAACACTGATAGAATAGTTAGTATTACCAGACACTTCAGTTTCTCTATTCGACCGCGATATAAGGTATATTGGGAATAGGGACATCAACTTACGACCCTGTACATTTTCGCCGTCTCCATATCTGATGGCAAAGTGTTGACCAGGTATAGGTTTCCCTGTGAAGTTTCCTGCGAAGGAAGGACCAAGCGCACAGTATTCCTCGGGTACAGTGTTGTTGAGGCCATGGCCGCGTTTGCAACTAAAGTTGGATCCTCTAACCCCTTAATAATATGAGCCATCATACAGGTGGACGTAGGGCTCAGAGAACGTACAGGTATCGGCGGACCCTGAATCAACGACTAGGTTCATCGTTACCCCATTGAAGACTGCTTGGACAGCATACTCAGCAGCGTAATGATTGACGGCAGTAACATTCTCGTATCCATTGCCGCCGATGTCACGTTGAACTTGACCGAAATAGGCGGCTGCGGATCTTTGTGGCTTTCGTACATTACTACGAGGCAGGCGTCTTAGGTCTAGGTGGTTCCGGACCTTGTACTCGGTAGCAGCTGATGTGAGTGGCTCAACACGACGGAATCGAAATCCTGGAAGGGAGAGTGAATGGACAATGTCCCCGGGAATGGAAACATCGATACTAGTAAGTTGCGAAGGTACAGGGGTGGTTTGAGACAGGGCTGCCAAACCAAGGAAGTTGAGGAACTTAAGGAGCATCATCGCGAACAAAGCAAAGCATGCGAGATGGAGGTGTGTCGCGGGAGGGAAGATGGTTACGAGTTGGAGAGACCAAGTGAGAAACTGAGACACATAATTAAGACAAGTGGTGACGGTGTTTAAGTATGAACACTCATACCGCAAGCTTCAAGATGAGAGAGGGTGGTTCTGACGGCAGAGGCTCTGAGGGCCATGTACCGAGTTTCCTACATACCGTAAAAGGAACCTATCAAGGTACCTGGGTGACGGTAGTACGGCGGTGGAATCATGTGTAAGGAGGAGACTACTAGGTGAAGAGAGGGGGTGACCTGGAATCGGATTCCTGCAGCTAGACAAGATCATACACTGTTCGTACCCGTTTTCCGACACGAGTTATTTCAATCGACGAGGGAGACCAATTGAAATAGTGTTATCACTGAGTTGCCGCTCGAGGAATGCATATACATCTACTGGCCAGATGTCGACTACTTCGGTGCAAGTGATTGCATGAGAAAGTGAGAAATGCCAACGTGTTTATACACTCCAAGCTGCTACTAACGAGATTCAACTTCGGTTGCCAATTTCGGTCATCAAGGCCTAGAATCAAAATAGCCAGATGTTTGGTCAATCGAGGAAACAAAACATACCTTGTTTTACTCTCTGTCCGACCCGTTCTCGTACCTGCGTGTAGGATGCAGCTCGCCTTGCCGCCTGATGCTACGTGATCGATCCAAGCTGCAAGTACGTTACATTTTGTGCCCGGGTTATCCAAGATTCGGCTTGAGGTAGAATCTCGGACGCCATAGACAGGACCTTGCTTGTATCTGGTAACCTGTGTGTCGCGGAAGATGCTATGTACCGGGATGAACGTGACTAACCGTTAGGTGTTCCGAAAGAGGTGGCGGTGTTGAGCGGGCGCCACCGCTGGTCGGCAACTCAAGGGTCCGTTGACGCCGGCGCCCGCGGTTTACCGGTTACACGGCGGAGCGACCATTACGCCGAAGCAAGCTTGGCAACCGCGAATCTTTACTTTCTCGTTACACCATGGCAATATTGGCAAGAGTTTTCTGCAAGGTACAGGTGGGTTAGAACACCGTGTTAATGGGTAGCTCCTTCATGACTCCTTGGATCTCCATCGTTGTTCTTAAAAGAGGTAAGAACTACCAGGTATAAGGGAGCACGAGGTCAGTTCTCTTCGAAACTGCTAGCAATGAAACAAGCCTCCCAAGTTATCTACACAACATAAATCATTCAACTCTTCGTCTTTAAAAACACCAAACCATTATATACCTAGGTAGGTACGGTATACTTTCCGACAATAGAGAGAAATGGCATCGAACCAACCTGCCACTGTCATGGACGAACCACTGTACATGATGAAGCAGTTGTCGTCCCTTGTCTACTTCTACGAGCCTGATAAACCCATTCCACCACACTCCATTCACCCAACACCGAAGCTCATCCTTATTGCGGCATGGATGGATGCGCGAGACTTACACATTGCCAAGTATATCACCCGGTACCAGGAGATCTACCCCGCGTCAAAAATATTGCTTGTCCAATTCGTCTTTAAGGAATCGATATTTGCATCATTTGCGCGTAAAGCCGTTGAGCCGGCTTTTGCATACCTTCGAGCTCTCATCGAGTCGAGCGTCTTGTCAACGTCGCCCACAAAGCCCGAAATTCTCGTGGTACGTATGAAAAGCCCGCGTCTTCCGTCTCCCGTTCTGCTCCACTCTCTTGTAAGACAGCGGGAGAGAGAGAAAAGTAGTTCTAGAATTATATTGCCGCATGGATTCTGATACGGCCATAGCACACGTTCTCGAACGGTGGCTCAACTACTATGCGGATGCTGTATCAGATGTTCCGGGCTCAGGCAGGACACCCCTTTCCTCTTCATTCGATAGTGTATGACTCGTCTCCGGGATTGTTCACCTTCCTATCGCTGTACAATGTGCTTATGGTCAATTTCCCGCGAGGTCCCCTTCGGCTATACACGTCACCAGTCGTCACCTTATTCATCCTTTGCTTTTGGATTTGGCATAACCCCTTAAGAATCATATCTGGCGAGGATCTCCTTACGAAAAACTCGAGGATCCACAATGACTTAGACCTGGTCCAGCAGACGAGCCGCACGTACATTTATGGCAAAGCCGATCTTATGGTTGACTGGAGGCATGTGGAGAGGCACGCAGAGCAAGCTGCAGCTAGAGGACTGGCGGTGCGGAGAGAAGTGTTCGAAGATAGTCCACATGTATCGCACATGAGAACCGACCCCGGCAGGTACTGGACGATTATTAGGGAGACCTGGGAGTCGGCTGTATTGCAACCTCGACGCAGAGCGTCAGCGTCCATTGCATAAGAGAAACTTGGAGGCTTGGCAGTGCTGGCAGTGGTAAGATTAGGAGGTAGACATGCTATTCCGCACTGTCTAGGTACCGTTAAACCATGGCCTTAGAATTTATCAAAGTTGGTAATAAAGGTAATCCGAAGATAGGTAGTCAGTTATCGCTGCAGATAACCGAAATACGGCTAACTTTGACCACAAATCCTTGCTCTCATCATGTTAGGAAGTAAGCTAGCGTCACAATAGGCAGCTGTTTGGTCGGGAAGGACAGGGGGTAGAGGTTCGTGGGTCAGTATTGCGCATTACATGCAGCTGTCGATTCATAGCAAATGCAACATTAAATGTCGCCATTACATGTCAACGCGACAATGACTCAAACAGCGATTTGCATAGAAATTCATTGCTGGGCTCGGCATCGAGTTCTAACTCAGCTTATGGCCATTAGGTGTTGACCTCGTCTTGCTCTTCTAGAACCCTCAAGCAACGCAAGACCTAATTGGTTCTTTTGATGATGATGGACTTCTCAGGCTGCCTCGACGATAAGGCATTTGGACCTACGGTCCAGGGATGCCGGGGAGACTTCGACTTCACCATCATGTTTGAGCAGATCTTCTTTGCCCTCATTCCAACTGCTGTCTTCATTGCTTTTTGTCTTCCTCGGGCTGTGCTTCTCGCTCGCAGGCCGGTAATCGTAGGCGGTGCATTCTTGCGAAGCCTGAAAACCGTACGGTGTAACACTATTGTTAGGGTATACCTATAACTAATGAGAGTTACAGGCTGCTATTTGTGTATACAGTGGGCTTCAACTATCGCTATTAGTGTTGAGCGTTTTAAAATCTCGGAACTTCAGGGCTCTCTTCATTTCTTCTTCGGCACTAACGTTTGTATCTGCTGCTTGTATGGTTTTGGTATCCTACTTGGAGCACACGCGATCACCACGGCCTTCGAATCTACTCAACGCCTATCTCCTCATCACCGTCCTTCTTGACGTTGCCCAGACTCGGACTCTCTGGTTAGCATCGGCCAGCTACGACGAGTTAACGTTCTCTCGCTTATTTACCACTGCTGTGTCTCTCAAAGCCCTTTTGCTTATTCTCGAGTCACAGCACAAGTCAAGATGGGTTCGGTGGGACGCCAAAGAGCACAGCCCCGAAGAGACCAGTGGCTTGTTTGGGCTTGGGGCCTTCCTATGGCTCAATCGCTTGTTTTTGACTGGGTACAAGAAGATCTTGACTCTCGATGACCTATATCCCCTCGACTATAACATGGATTCGGAACGTCTGCAAGCTAAACTTGCCAAGCGTATCGAGGCCATCCGATGTCCTGGACAGCATAACGGCCTTGCCAAAGCTCTAGCAAAGGCTCTAGCAGTTCCACTCCTACTCCCGATTGGTCCACGCATTGCCATGACTGCCTTCCAATTCTGCCAGCCGTTTCTTATTAACACGCTGTTAAACTATCTCCAGCAGCCACCGGAGGACACCTCGCAAAATGTCGGGTACGGACTCATTGGTGCAACGATCTTGATCTACACCGGAATCGCAGCGTCCCAGGCTATGTACTGGTATCTTCAAGAGCGTGCCATGTATATGGCTCGTGGGGCCCTGGCTGGTTCGGTGTACATGAAGACAATAGAAGCCAAGATCAGTGCTGCAGATGACTCGGCCGCCCTTACTCTTATGAGTGCAGATGTCGAACGAATCATCAGAGGATGTGTGAATATTCATGAGTTCTGGGCTAACGCGATTGAAGTTGGTTTAGCTTGTTGGCTTCTTTCGCTCCAAATCGGGGCTGCCTCTGTAGCTCCTGTGATCGTCGTTGGTTGTTGCGTTGTCTTCTCAGCCATCCTCGGAAAATTCACTGGCCCTCGACAGAAAGCATGGATGGAGAAGATCCAGAAAAGGGTAGGCTTAACAGCTAATGTCATCGGCCAAATGAAGCACCTCAAGATCTCTGGACTCGCTACGCCGATAGAGCAGTCAATTCAGGGTATGCGTGTCGATGAGCTCAAAATGGCATCTAAGTATCGAATGGTTACCATTCTCTCTGCCCTTATTGCTTACATACCGCTCTGCATCTCACCCGTCATGACATTTGCCTTCTCGGCTCGGACCCTTGACGTGACTACTATCTTCACGTCAGTCTCGTACATACTTCTCTTAGCAAATCCTCTGGCTACGCTCTTTCAGCTCTTCCCTGCTCTGCTTGTCGCCTTGACCTGCTTGCGTAGAATTCAATCATTTTTGGAACAGGATGGGCGTTTTGACTTCCGTACGTCAACACTAGATCCACCCGCAGACGGTGCGACGCGACACGAGGCCAAGAAAGCAGGCGAAAGGCTGGAGCCCTCGTCACTGGTAAGGATATCGGAGGGGAGTTTCGGTTGGGAAGCCAACAAGCCGTGCCTCAGAAACATCGATATCAACATCCCAAGCTCACGCCTTACGATTGTTGTTGGGCCTATCGGATCAGGCAAATCGACGTTATGCAAGGTCCTACTAGGGGAGACTCCTGTGATTTCGCATGGGAGGGTCATTACGGGCCCATTCTCCGGCAGGATCGGTTACTGCGATCAAACGCCGTATTTGTCAAATGCCACGATACGCGAGAATATCATTGGTTTTGCACAATTTGACCCAACTCGGTATAATGAAGTCATTGAGGCGACCATGCTAGGATTTGACCTAGCTATTCTACCGCGTGGCGACGAGACTAGGACTGGTAGTAATGGTGTGGCGTTGAGTGGTGGTCAAAAGCAACGGGTATCGATCGCAAGAGCCCTGTATCTCGACTCAGAGTTCCTCGTATTCGATGATATTTTGAGTGGTCTTGATGCTAACACTGAGGAGCAAGTTTATTGCAAAGTGTTTTCCCGTGATGGGCTTCTCCGTCGGAGGAACGCGACAGTGGTGCTCTGTACTCACTCGGTTAAGCATTTGCCATCCGCAGATCACATCATTGCGCTTGGATCAGATGGAAGCTTAGTAGAGCAGGGCTCCTTTCCCGACCTCATGGCAAACAAGAGCTACGTGCAAAGCCTTGGAGTTAAAGAATTTGCTGCCGCTATGCAATCGGATGGCGATGTCCAATCTACAGATGCCGGGATGCCCAGCGCACAAAGAGAATCGGCACCGGCACCGGCACCCATAATGAAGTCCAAGGCGCTCAGCGTCGTAGAAGAGCAGGGACGGATGATAGGTGACACTGCAGTCTACCGTCATTACTTCTCGCGCATCGACAAGATTATAATCTTCGCCATTTTCTTCTTCGGCATCGGCTGGGGCTTTTTCTCTAACTTTACCACCGTCTGGCTGAAATTCTGGTCCGAAGCTGTTACATCTACCCATCCCGTCCGCTCGAACTCGTTCTATATCGGGTTATATGGGCTCTTGCAGGTAATGACACTCGCGTCGCTCCTCTTTGTCAGTATAGTTTGCTTCAGGACCATGATTTCAGTCTCGGGCGCAAGGCTGCATAAAGACGCTCTAAAGACTGTCATCAACGCACCGCTAAGCTTCTTTACCACTACTGACACCGGTGTGGTTACCAATCTCTTCTCACAAGATATGACCCTCATCGATGGGGAACTCCCTCAATCGTTCCTGAATGTTGTGCTCGAGGGATTTACTTGTATAGGAATGGCTGCAGTCATAGCGACATCTTCGCCGTTTCTCGCTATTGCGTATCCCTTTCTGGCTGTGGTTATTTACGGTATAACAAAGTTCTACCTCCGAACGTCCCGCCAGATTCGTCTTCTGGATCTTGAAGCTAAGAGCCCCCTTTAGTAAGTTCACATTGTCCACTATCCCGTATGGGATGTGCTAACAGGCCATAGCTCGCATTTCATCGATACGATCAAAGGCATTGCAACTTTCCGCGCCTTTGGCTGGGTTCAAGATGGCGTTGAGCTCAATAACAAATACCTTGACACCTCGCAGAGGCCGGCTTATCTCCTTGCCATGATACAACGCTGGCTTGGTTTTACCCTTTCAATGGTGGTTGCGGTGCTTGCCATCGTCGTGGTCACCCTAGCCACACAGCTGCATTCGAACAGGGCCTTCACCGGTGCTAGTTTGGTTACGTTGATGAACTTCGGCAGCAATCTTTCTTTCATAGTTCGTACTTACACAGGACTTGAGACGTCTATCGGCGCTATCAGCCGACTGAAGAGCTTTAGCGAAAGAGTTCGATCCGAGAGTCTCGAGGGAGAGGATGTAGTCCCTCCACCAGAGTGGCCTATGAGGGGGAGCATCCATGTCAACCATGTTTCAGCGTCTTACACGTAGGTGCATATTTCTCCGGCTTGAGAGATACGCTAACTGTTCCTTAGGGATGATCGCGACGAGACTTCTAGAGATTCCGGCTCTGGCGGTGATAGGAATGGCGAAGTTCATCATAATCTGGCCCTGAAAGACCTGAGCCTCACCATAGCTCCGGGCGAGAAAGTGGCTATATGTGGTCGAAGCGGAAGGTGATTTGGCTCCCATCATACTCCATATCTGAAGAATGTTGACGTTAATATCGTCGTTATAGTGGAAAATCTTCTACAATCCTACTCCTTCTCCGTCTGCTGGATCCTCTCGCGTCGTGTACCGACAAGATGACTATTGACGAGGTTCCCCTCCACAAGATTGACCGCGCTACTCTGCGTCAACGGATTATTGCCGTTCCTCAAGAACCCGTATTTCTGCCGGATGGTACCTCTTTCCAAGTTAATCTAGATCCATTTAACGCATCTACTGAAGATGAATGTCGTGCGGTCCTCCAGACCGTGAGTCTCTGGGACTTTGTCGAGGAACGCGGTGGCCTTGCGGCTGGAATGTCTGCAGATACCCTCTCCGGAGGTCAGAGACAGCTGTTTAACCTCGCACGCGCGATTCTAAGACGGAGGACCAGGTTGAAGCAGCTACAATCGGAATTTGGAGAGAAGACCGTGGCGGTTGGCGGCGTCCTGCTTCTAGACGAGGTCAGCTCAAGTGTGGACCAAGACACGGATAAGGCAATGCAGGGCATCATCCAGGAGGAATTCAAAGACTACACGATCATCATGGTCAGCCATCGGTTGGATATGGTGCTTGGGTTTGACACCGTCGTTGTTATGGACAAGGGGAGCATTGTAGAGACGGGCTGTCCGCAGACGCTGGTTGAAATGAACGGCTCTAGGTTCAGAGAACTGTGGCAGCTTGCCAACAGGGGCTGAGGTGAACAAGGTAGGGTGAAAAGCAAGAACAGCTTCAAGAGAAGAAGAAGAAGAGAGAAAAGGGGGGGGGTGGGGTTGTGGCGGGGTAGCGAGGTGGTTGATGACAAATCGCTGGCTTTAAAGTTCACCTTTTGCAAAAAGCAAACACCTAATACAAGCCATCTGAAATATTCCTCGGAAGCGACATCATCTTCACCCATGAGATACCAAGTCTGACTTGAACATGATAATACAATGAACTGCCAAACTAACTACTTCTATACAAAATCTAATCCGCCTTTCATCGCGAGTCGGGTATCTATGGACATGTATATCCCAACTGTCTAGCATCATCAAGACATCTTAGCAGTTGGAATGGTGCCCCAAAGGCGAATACCCCAGGTCCTGCCGGGGTATTTCTTCAATGCGTCATCATTGCCTGGCTAATCAATAGCCAGGGCCGTCATCGAACGCATCCCTCAATCCTCCAGACACCGCGATCTCTCCCATCGTTCACACCCAAGCTCAAAACATCGCAAATCACAACTTCCACTCGCGCTGGTGTGTCCGTCGTGTCTGCCGCGCCGCCGCCTTCGCCTTCGCGGCGGGGGAGCCCTTGACGTCGCTGGCCACCGCGTCCAGGAACCCCTCGTTGGCCCATACCTGCGACATATCCCAGATCATGACGCCCCCGAAGCTCGAGTACCGCTTGCTGTACGTGATGATGGGTGCCAGGCTATCCGGCGTCTTGTACGATGCCTTTTGGGACGACGAGACTGCGGTCGGGCCGCCGGGGATGCCGAGGAATATCTTGGCTTTGGGGTTCTTGCTTGAGTGCGCCCACTGGTCCCATTGGTCCATGTTGAACCCGCCGGCGTCGGTGTCGCTGCTGCTTCGCTTCGAGGGAGAGGTCCCGAAGGCGCGCACGTCGCACTTGGGGTTGTTGTAGAACTGCACCATGAGGAAATCGAAGGCCACGGCGCTGTCGCCCTGGAGAATGGCCTGGTTGTTTTGGTCCGGGTATGGGCACTGCGGGGCCGCAGATAAGTAGAACTTCCGTCCGCCGCCCGCGCCGTTGGCCTTGTCCATGTTCTCCCGCAGCCGTGCGGCGAACGGCCCGATGTTCTGCAGAGGAGCTTCGATGTCCAAGTCGAACCCGTCGACGACGGCTTGGCCGAATGGCCGGTTGTCGCCATCGCCAGGGCCAAACATGCTCCAGACTTGGTCGGCGAGCTGTTGGGCCTGCTGCGGGCTCGAGGGCCCGCTGTTAAACGTGGCGCCGCCGATGGAAAGGAGAATGGTCTTGCCAGCGGCCTGGCACTTGGAGATCTCCTGGCCGATGTCATTGTCATTGCCCATGTTTGTCAGGTCTACCTGGATCGGGTTGAAGCTGGACAGGAAAGCGATGGGAATGATATCCACTTCAGAGTTGCTGCAGTATTCTCCCAGGCTTTTCTGCGAACTCCCCCCGCCAGCAGCACCGGCTGAGTTCTGGCCCCAGTAGATTGCGATATTGTCTGTGGCGCCGGGGTCGAAGCCCGCGAGAGCTTTGGAGGCCCATAGGAGGCTAGCAAGGAAGATGGAGCGTGAAATCATCTTGTGGTCTCTGATATAGTGAAGGAGGTAATGTGAATTGAAAACAAAGTATGAATGTCTGAAGGAAGGTCAACGGTTCTGATAATTCAGTCGCCGCGGGATGATTGCTGAGTGAAAGAAAGTCGGCACTCTTCTTCTGCTGAGGTCAGACTAGGAGAAGAAGCAAAGTAAGGAATGTAGTTGATGCTGATGGTTATGGAAGTGATCGGGTCCAGCAACTGGGAGAAGCCAGAGCACTTAAATACATGGTCGGTGGCGTCGAAGTGTGTATGAGAGATAAAGTCTGATTTGCACCAGGCAAATGCTTGGTTGTGGTAGACGAAGGGAGTAAAGTTCCCGTTAGAGGTGCGGGAAGCATTCCAGACGATGGCTAGCTGTCCTTACTCGCCATATCGCCAAGAACACCCCGTCCCCCACGAGATGTGTTCACTTCCCATCCCACATAGCTCATTAGCTTAGATGAAGATGTCATCTTACCGGGGTCACGAGTGCTACGTCGACTCAGTCCCCGTCGTCTCGACGGGGAGAGACATTAGTCAAGTACGGGGTAACCGTGTGTGAGAGAAAAAAAAAGGGGGGGGGGGGGGCGGGGGCGATATCATGCTTTGATCAGTAGGGCCAAATAGTAACGGTGACTAGTGCCAGGAACGGATTTACCACGTTGAACTAGTCGGGTAGTTGATGTCTGTTCCTGACTTGGGCTATTAGCGAGGACGGGTGTCAAACGACGGAAGCAATCTTGATCGTGGAGCATATGGCTTGGCTTCGTTTTAGCTTCGTGTGGCGCATATTGGCTCTCTGAGACATTGTAAAAGCTCTTGGGCTAACTCCACATGGTCAAGGCTACTAAGAATGCCAACCTAGAGAATATATGCCATGTGGCTTGAAGAACGAGAAGTCAAGTGAGGTTAAGTGGAGGTAGGTATTGGTGGTTATGATTCAGTCGTGTGTGGCAACCCAGGTCAGTCAGCTTATTCTTCTCTACAGCACAAGGCACGACAGTAAGGATGCCACTATCCATCGGTCTTGACCGACATATCTGTCGCATATGAATGGCTCACTTGTTCGAAGGAGTAGAAACACTCATGGTGATATCCAGGAAATAGCCAGGAGTCAAAGTGCCGGGAATATCTTAAGGTTGACGGGCCGCGATGACAGACTGAAACCTTGAGGCCCCTACGTGCATCAGAGAGAGACAGGCTCAACATGTCGACACCGACTTCACTCGAGCCGTGTCCACAGGTGGAGTACAGGAAAAATCTACTACCGACTTGGGTTTTTCCTTGGGCATTCAATTGGTTCGAAGAGTCCAAGCTAGGTTGTTACTGGTCAGTCCCCTGACTACGCGAGTCGTGCTCGATGCCAGGTTGCTAACGGGTGTGTCAAGTAGACATGACTCGCTCCACGGACGGTCTTTTCCGGGAGGCTGTTAGCGGCGTAGTTTACATAGTGGATACTGTTCCCGATACTTCGGCCTGCCGTCGCTCTCTCTCTCATATGTCATGTTCTTGGGCTTGACTCGCCCCGGCTAGTCACGAGGCTGAACGGGTCTTGATCCGCTGCCTCACTTCAACGCTAGCGCTTGTCGCCGCATTCTTAGATGAAGAATATTTTGCAATCATTTCGCATCTTCTGAATCCACAAAGCTAACCGGTTGTCGTTTCGGATGCAACCCGGGTGGTCCCTGTTTAATATCGGGCTGTATACCCGCAACTATGCTCCCGCTCATTGTATACGGAACCGCCGTCACAATACGACTCAGCTGCCAAACCCGATCTCGGTAGCGCACGAAACACGGCCATCCCCGAACGCGATATAGTGTAAACACTCGGTGCTACGCCTTTTCTACTTTTGGATCCCTGATCTCCGTTGCTTTCTATGATATTCTGGCGTTTATTGTTCTTAGTATATTAGATGGGTATTCACTCGCTTTATTCAACCCTTATGCTCAGGAACCTCCTCCTGCTACTCATTCTATCCGGACAGCAACCATACATCCGTAATGTTTTCGAGCGGACTAATGTGTACCTAAGGTATCGACCGCATTCACCTGGTCTAGGGCTAGTATCCTGCTTTTCTACGATCTTAATGCGGATCTCGGACGTGCTTCGGATTCAAAAGAAAATTAGTTTAAATAGATTAATACCATATTCTCTCGCGTCTATAAGAGTGGTTTTATACACCATACGTAAATGCATCGCTGTCCCACCGTTGCCCCGGAATCCGCCTTTTCTTTACCACATCCTACTAATTACATGTTTATATGGTGCTATATATATATAGAACTATTCACCCCGTGTTACATTTATATCAAACTCCAATGCTGCTGCTCTTCCTGATGCCGACCATGCAAGATTCAAAACATCTTCCCCGAACCATGATAAAACGCCGACGCGATGCTCGGGCAATATAGCAAGCATAATCCAGTTTTGCTTACCCCATGGCTGTCCTTTGGGGCTTTGCAATATGTATGCATTGTTCCGGAATCAGAACGGTCCCTCAAGGCAGTACACTCTGCCTCCATCGTTCCACCCTGTCCATTTGAGCGGGTGGCTGCATTTGTATACCGTAAGGAGCGCCCATCTGTGCACCGTATCCGTTTGGAGTGCCGTAGGAAGGCATCGGCCCGCCCATAGCGTAGGAATTCCCCATTACTCCGCTACTCATCCTAGCATGATTCATCATGCCACTATTCACCCCCACGCCCTGATTAGGATATCCGCTCAGAGCTGTAGTCGTCCGTAGATGGCCCATTCCACCGCCATTGCCGTCGTTGAATCGACCAGCCATGTAGCCTCCAGGTTGATTCAAATTCGGTGTGCTGAGACTAGAAGGCATCTGACTGCGAAGGGCTGCTAGTTTCTGGTCCTGATCTTGCCTATACCGGGCGGCTTCTTCTCGCTTTGCCTTCTCCGCTTCGGCTCTAGGATCATTCAAGACGGCTTTTGAGCCTCGCGTACCGAGCACATCGGCAAGCGAATGCCGCTTCGTAAGTTTTGCTGCATCGCCGCCAATTGCGCCAGTGAGCATAGCACTAGCCATTCCGCGCTCACGGGTTTCGCGCTCCGCCTGCAAACGACGGCGTCGTTGGCCTAATGTCTCTTCTTCGCCTTTTGCTTCGGATTTTCCCTTATCTTGACTCTTGCTCTCGCTCTCATCTTCCTTGAATGCGTCACCTAATTGGCTTAAAAGTTCAGCCGAGAATGCAGAGCTGACGGGTCTAGCTTGAGGAAGGAGACTGTCGACTTGCTCACGGGCCTTCAGACGGCGCATGCGCTCTCCGAGAGTTTCACCTTCCACTTCCTCCTCTTCAGGAGTATGTACACGGAGCTGCGGGCTTGGAGCTCTTAGACTACCGCTCGGGTTGTGGAGACCCTGGCCAAGTGTCATCATGCTCTGCCGTTTCATGGGGCCGACTTCCCTTCCTTGAAGCCGGTCACGTCGTCGGCTTAGGGGTTCATTATCTTCCATGTCACGTCGTTCCATCAAACCGAGCGGCCGATTGATCTCGGCGATAGCGGCAGTCATGCCATTGCCCTGCCCCTTTGCAGCCATAAGCAATCCTAGCGGAGTATCCTCGTCTTCTGAATTGTCCGCTGGATCCATGCTTGGATCCTCCCAGGCAAGATTAACCTTTTTACCTTTGCGGGCTTCGCGCTCAATTTGGGCTACAGTGTCCATCTCAAGGAGCGTGGAGTGAAGACCATTGGGAAAAGCACTAGCGACGGGCCGAGTACGGAGCTTCTGTTGCTGCTTTCGGATCTGTAGTTCGGCTAACAGAGTAGTCGGTGGTCCATTATAGACCGGCTCTTCTTCGCTTTCTTCACCTTCGGCGCGTTCTTGTATAGGCTGGCCGTCAATAGACCCAGACAGTCGCTGCTTTTCCCCTTCTTGTTCCCCGTCCCCATCATGAGCTTCACCGAGCCTCGTACCTCCAGCAATAGTATTTCGTCGCTCCTCCTGCGATTCTGAATGTCGACTAAGACCACTTGACTTCCGAAGATGCAAGAACGAGCTTCGCTTCTTGGGTTCTACTAAGTCAGCAGCACTAGCACGCTTCATGTGTGATTTGCGCTTCTTCTCAACCCCGTAAACTTCCGACCCCAACGTACCCGCAAAGGCATGATCCGTAAAGGCAGAAACAGGCGCCTTCGCAGATGCATCTAGAATGCTATCCAGAGTGGCCATCGCAGAGCCATCCTTAAGCTGAATGGTGGGCAGCTCGGAAGGTAGGTCAAAGAAGGCACTGGCACGGAGTTGGGGTGGTAACCCGGTTAGATTAGGAATCTTTGACTTCCGCTTGTCTGAATCAAGAACAGATATGCGAGACTTCCGCACATCATCCTCCGCTGGCCTATGATCAGGTTCAGACCGAGCTTGGGATTCCGGCTGGTAGTCTGAGGCCGACTTTACCTGCGGCTCAACATCAGGACCAGCAGGGGGTATAGGAGCGTAGGAGTCGGAATGGGATCCTAAAGGTTCGAATGTGGGTTCAGGCAAGTACTCTGGCAACCAAGTGGCACCCGATTTACGATCCGGTTCGAACATCTTGTCCAGGACCTGTGACCTACGCGCATCTCGTGCTTCGGCCTTTGGCTTCTTAGACAATTTCTGCGGTAGGTTGAGCATTAACGGTACGCGTGCCGGGTAATAGAGCATGGTATTGCCGGTTTCGGGATCCATATATGATTTCGGTCTAACGGTCGGGGGACCAATTGGCCGTGATATGACAGGCCTCGACTGATCCGGCTCTTCTTCATCCCTTGATAGGGCTAGGTCAAAAGGTCGTAAAAACGGCATAGATGTTGACAGCCCGTTGAACGAAGGCATAAATAGTGACTCTTCTAGATCAACATCGGACGGGCAATGAGCCCCGTCGAAATCTGCGAAGGCTCTCTCCGCTTGTTCATAAGTTCCAGTGGACCCAGCAGTAGGAGGCCTGTTATCATCATCATGTTGTCCATGGCTGTTCTGCGTTTCAGCAACAGCCTGGTCCCAGTAGTCATATCGATTCGAAGTTCCATACTGCTCCGCGTTCGGCGTGAGATCGATATCTTCCATTTGCGGTATTCGTAACGTCTCGTCTCTTTCTGGTTCCTCGGCCAATCTGTCTGCTTCGTCCATAGCCGCCGGTGTAAGTGTGGTAGGTTCCATCTCGGCGATATCCGTCAAAGTTGGCTTGGTAGCAGACTTGACGCTTCGCACGGAACTCTTTCCAGGACCATGTCGTGACATCATACTAACGACCTCGGGTTCAGGCTTAGAGAGCGGGTTGGAGCCGGATCTCAGTCGTGTTGGATTGGATAGTAAAGAAGGGTTTGGCGACATGACAAAGCCAGCTGGGGAGTAACCACCATAACGCGCAGCACTGTTGGTCTCGAGTATCGAGCTCGCGGTTGAAAGCGGCTTCGTAACGGGGAAGGACACCGGCTCGTTATTTTCGGGAATTGAGCCTATGCTTGCGGCTAGGATTGACGATCTCCGGCTGTCGTTACGCTTCTGTTCGTCATGCAAATCTCGAATAGCGTCTTCAATCGACGAGGTCATTGACAGCTTCTCAGCCGTAGCCTCCAGTTGGGCGATATTCGTTGCATAGGAGGAGGACCGGGTATTTGGTTCCGGCGTTGGATGGCGCAGAGAGACACTTTTCGTAGACGCAGTACGGACAATGGGCTTCGGCTTGATGATGATAGATCGCGGAGACTCCTGTGCGTGTTGAGACGGAACTTCCTTCACCTGCAGTTCTCCTGTGGAAGAGCCACTCGTCGCTTTCGAATTAGAGTGATTTGCCTTAACATGCTTGGACTTGAAGTCCTTCTGGGCAACCAAGTTAGGATCGGGACTCGGACCGATGTTGTCTGAGTTGGGACTAGACGAAGGGGAAGAGGGAGCAGTATCAGGAGATACGAGTCCGTATTCGTTACGATTGTTACGTGTGGCTCGTGCTGGAGATAACGATTGGATCATATTGCCGATGCCAATGCTCACGCCCCTGGCCCTGGTTGTGGCCGTGCTGCTATCATTTTTGTGGCTCTCTATCGCTCGGGAATTGTCTTCGCTCGACTCGTAGTTCTTGTTTCCGCCAGCGCTTGCTCCTACTCTTGAATAGAAGTCGCTGTCCATTGATAAAGGCGTAAAGGTGGACTCGACAGCCGGGAGAAAAGGCATGGGCGATGACGAAGGCGCCGGAGAAAGCGACGCTGGAGGCGATAAACCGTCGTTTCGATCGTCGTCATCGTTTTCGTGCTGGGGAAGTTCACCATACATTACAGCCATGGTTCAGAAGGTGACCGCGTCTCTTATTTCGTTCCCAGGAGTCCAAATCAATATGGACTATCACTCAATTACGGCCGCTATTGCGGAGGACAAACCATACGAGGTAGACCGCGGGCCGTGGTATTACGTCGCGCATGTGCGTCGTCCAATATGAAGTGCTCAAGCAGAAAATGGAGAGTATAGGTAGCTCTACCTCGAATCTGGGAGATAAAAAAAGATATTAGGACAAGAGGCGGAGCAGGATGCGAGGACACGAAGCTGACAAGATACAGTTGCAACAGAATAAAGACAGCAAATAGGAGACCTTGGAAGTAATAACCAGATGGGCGCGATAAGCCGCTCCAACAAGACAGTAAAGAAAACAGAAGTGATGAAAAACAAAAGTAAAAAAAAAAAAAACTAAAGCCGAATCCAAACCCAGCCCACAGCGGCGGCGGTCGATAATCTTTGAATCAATCAATTAAATTTCCATGATAACTGGGATTAGGACCGGGCCATGATCCTTGTCTGGAGGATATGGTTGTACTTCTGCACGCTGGTGCTGGGATCGCTGGGATCACTGTGATCGCTGTGATCGCTGTGAGGGAGAGCAAGAGACGGTTCCACTGGTCGAACGGGCGAAGACGGCAGATGGATTGTATGTACGGAATACGCTACGTAGAACGGTAGGTATGCCGCACAGAGCGCAGGGATCCGAGCGAGGAGCTAATGCTGGAGGAATGGGGAATGTCTAATTGATTGTGCCTGGATGGATAAAGCTTTTGAAGATTTCGAAGGTTTCGAAGATTTTAATAGGCTCGTCACGTAAGACAATGTTTGTCCTCGTGCTTGCCAATTCACAGGTCCATGTGGCTTGTATCCAGTGGCTTCATAAACGGTTACTTGTCAAGCTTACCTGAACGTAACAGGATTAGCGGCTCGGATGCTGCCCAGGGTGCCGGGGTTGTTACAGGGGGCCATTGCGCCTGCAGATAATCGGTGGACAAGGGGGGCCGACAAGAGGGAGGACAAGAAGGGCCAGGAGCGACTGATCTGCCAGAGGTCCTCGTGGGGAACTCGGCCACCTCTTCATCTTGATTAACAGTATATACCTACGTGTAGGTACATGTAGGTTATGTGATTTCAAACCTTATGATGCAGTCTTTAACGTACGCATATGTATATTAATAATGCACATATATTAAGTATTCGAGAAGCAACAAAAGGGACGACTAATGACCCTTTATGCCTACGTGCTTACATAAAAAGCTACCTGTTAAAATACTTAAAAGTAGTTGTCGTTATCTTCGAGCACGGGAGCGCCTTGTAGGAAAAGGGATAAAACGACATAAACAAGCCCTTTCTCAACAGTGCCCCCATGGACTTTATTCTTTAGTTTCGGGCTTCACCGCAACAGTGTTCATTTTAAATAGTTCAACATTTACTCCATTGACTATATCGCTAACGAGTAGGTAGCCCAGGGGAACTCATAACTCAGCCAAGATAATTCAAGCTTCACGATCCATCTATTAGCTTGGAGAGGTTGGAAAGATGCGATGCGACAGGAGATACGTCATGATTTAACCCCGTCGATGTCTGTGCAAGGTGGATTCCAGTGGAGCTCCGCGATTTGGGTCGATGTTGTTTGAATTCTTGCCGGCTTATGGAGCTATAACGATGTAACATTTCTCCCCCTGGGCTATTGGACAGCTAAGACCCGCTCTGGAGCTCACGATGTCAGAGAATCCGAGCAAAATACTCGCGAGCTTAGCGGTAAATACTAACAGTTTTCGAAGTTCATGGTCCATTGAAATACTGGTATGTACTGTAGCAAGCAATCTAGCATCCTTCTTCCGCCTCATGGGTAAGATAAGCAATCGCGTCTGCTCTATTTGCCCCACTGGCGATCTTTACATACCACATAAACCTACCTGAATGTTGTGATATGGCTTCCGATCAGACGCTGAGTAATAACTACTGCTCGCGTAACTGGTGTAGAGAAACTGACATGAACAATTGCGTTGCCGGCGTTACAGCCTAATAGCATCGCTCTCTGTCACCTTTGACGAAAAGATGCAGCCCAATCCGAGACCCGCATGTGACATGTGACGGCGGCGGGATGACCCATGGGCAACCGGCACCCGAGTGATAGTGGAACCGGTATTATAGTGAATACCTCATTAAATTGCGATCGCGCCAATGCCTTACCCGTCTGCCAAAAGTCGAGGTATACTCCAGAGTCCTTTGTCGAGTCTGAGGTTGAGATAGCGGATGTTGACGGAATGCTTCCGGTGTAGGCTATTAGGATTCAACGTCAGCCATTAAGTTCTCTCCTCGCAATTTCTCTAAACCTCCATTGCCTCTTCCCTTTCGTCCCTGGGGAATACACTTGAAACCTCCTCGGCGGCCCCCATTGGCAGTTATCAGATGATTTCTCAAGATTACAATTGAACCGCACACCTAATAAGATACCGCTATCTACGGAGAGGATTGTCAATTGCGACGTTGATAAGGCTTTTATTATTAGATAGGCACTATCGAATTTGATATCTCTTGGCATAACTAGCCTCATGGACTGATTACCATCAGATGCTTGATCCGTCAGGTTACCGGCGGCACCGTAGCACCCGAGGAACGCGTCAATCGCCGTCTCTCAATTACCCAAGATTACTTGGTTGACAATATCGCGGGAGCCTCTAGCGCCGTTGGGCAATATCGGATCGGTACGAACATGGCTCTAGTCTGAAATATTCTCGACTCGAGCTTATAATGAAAACAGAGGGAGAAAAAGGAGAAAATTCATGGAAAGCAAACCGCTGCCTGAGGCAGCCCAGGATACTTATGTTGATGGAGTCTGTCCTACGCTGCGAAATTAGAACGTAGCACCAAGAACCCGTTCAAAGTTCCCAACATTTAGAGCTCATCGCACAAATCCCCAACTACATCTTATCGTGACGCGTTACTTACGCATGATCATGCAGTATTCCTCCACTTTCATCTCCCCAAACGAGCTGTCATCTTAGGCACTGCATCTCGCGTGTGCCTGCGTCCTGTCAACAAGCACGATAGCCGCTTCCTTCAGATCACTGCATCTACTCGCGTAACACTGCCCAGAGGAAGAAGCAGATTCCGGCTACCAAGTGGGCTATACGACATTACACGTTGGATGGCGTATCTACATGGAGGTAGAATCTTGCGCTTTTGCAGCTAATTTCTTGTAGTTGTAGGTCGGTAGAACGGGTCGAATCTTACACGAATTGACGTGTTCGATGCTGGTTCAATGCCATTGTTGTACACATACACACCTATAAGGTATCCTCCACAATCATAAACGTAACTGTCATACGCGTATACGATTCTAGGTACGTCAACTTATTGATTGATACTCAGACAAATGGAGCTTGAAAATGTTAGCCACGGCAGAGTCTGAAAACGTTAAGTTCCTCGCGACGTCCTTGTTTGATTAGCTTACCAAACAAAAGATATCACAGAGATGAGGTTGGTCATAGATCTCCCTTGCGCAACCATTTCACAAGCGGCTATGCTGCCCTCAGACCAGAAATTGGCCAATGCGTCTACCGAGCTATGTACCCCGTAGCTGCACGAGGACGGTCCCGAACAGTCGGTGAATGCATCGAGACCTGCCTATACTGTAACATTGTTTCTAAAGGAGCCAATAGGTTAAGGTATTATGGTCGGCTTTCTACTTATATTGAGATTATTCGACGACCGCGCCGCCAATAAATCACGTATAAGCTAAACTGGTAATCATACGAGACCAATAAACGTTGTGAAATCAGCTGAGATTTCTTCTCAAATAGGAATGAAACGTCAAGTGAGAAAAGAGTTGGCCTAATTCAGCGTCAGGGAGAGGCTATAGGCTTAATGAAGAACTGGATATGTGCTATGCATTGTAGGCAATATTTACCTCAATCGACGAAATCGACGAATAGTAACGGTGGTTTTCAGGTAGCCGAGAAGGGATAATACGATGTCCACCTATGAGTATAATATAATCTTGAATTGTTCATAATCGGATTCTTTGAAACTGCCTTAAGAAGGAAGGCCTAGCCGACAGTTATTTAGTAGTGTTTATTTAGTAGAAAAGTGAATGGGAGTGAAGCTTATGTACGGAATGGAATCGAGATTCGGAGGTACGGACCCGGTGGAGCTGCATGCTCCATACGTACCAAGGTACATAATGCAAACTGGTTCCATTACTTGACCGTGGCTGCGTGGCAAAGAAGTATCTACCTGGAATGACTGGTGCTCGTCGACTTACCAATGAAAATGGTGTTCCATAAGGTACCTACCCTAGCCCACAACACGTCTTAGAGCTGGATGTTCAAGCCAAATACCAGCATTTAGATGAGATAACCTTAGATAAAAGTGCTAGATCCGGCGTATTATGTATGGTTCGCGATCTAGATTTCCCCAGAGATCTTATAATGCCCAATGAATAGATAATTCAATAGAGGTTGCGAACAATTCACCATAATTCTTATTTTTTTTTTTCTTTCTTTCTCTCTCTCCCCTCGATTCCAAGCATATACACGCTTAATATGTGTATGTACTCGATCTAGGGGAAAGAATTGAAATGCCCAGCTTATCGAACCCGATACGACCCAATCCGAATTTAATGCCGGGCTAAACCTCCGGTACGTAGTATGATGTCAGGACTTTTGTCGCATACCTAAGTACATGTAGGTACATGCGCAGGTATGTGAACTCCGACTTGCCGATGTCCTAACTCGCTGCCCACTCTAAGTGTCTAACATATATGTATGTACCTGTCTTCATCGACTGGGTGCAAAAATCTGGGGTAACTTACCAAAGTTACTTAAGGTGCAACCGTACGTAAGACAATGCACAAGCGAAACTCTCTTATGGTGTCAATAGGGGCATTTTATGGATGTTGTAGCAATTCATCTTACCCCAGGGGCACACCTTCAAAATGTCGGTCAACCAGGTCTACTTTGGTGTGTGTGTAGGAGGTATGTAGGTGGTTTAACCTAGGGATGAGTACATTTTGGGATTTTGTTGAGAGCATTAGCCAAGATACATGCAGTTGTACGGCACTTGGTTCCATGCCACGACTTGTTTCATGTACGTTAGGTACCTAACGCAGGCATGCACTGTATAGTGCATTTGCTGGTGTATTCACGGATGCATTCAATTGTATGGAAGAGTATCGCGGGGCTCTCTTGAACCCAAGCCTACAGCAGCAGGACTTAATTATAGCAACTCCTCCAAGTAGTTCCTTACGTGGTCAAGATCAGGTTCGGGCTTCTACACACATGTAGTAAAGCCTTAGCTTAGGATGTAGTGAGGTATGTATTTCACGACCCGACCTCTGGGGGGCAAGGTTCTCTCTTTTTTGGCAAATTCCGCCCAGCTGCGAAGCCGGACCTGCTCTTTCCCTCTTACCTTTTACTATCAATTGGTATTACAACACAGTTTTGCCCCTGCCTGCCCGCCTGCCCGCCTGCCCGCCTTCCTGCTGATAGCCCTACGTGTGCTGTAGGTACCTAGGTACCCCTAGCCACACCAAGCACGGTTGACCAAGCGCACCAAGCCCAAATGGCAGCATTGTGGAAGTAAAGAACGGTCTGGGTCGCTGCCAACACCACCCATTCAGATGCCATCATTTCTTGCCATGAGCTGCAAATCTGCAACACGAAGCCACTTCTGCAACTTCTGCCACTCTGGGCCGCGCATTCCCTTTTCTAATAACTCCACCAACGATCCACTTCCCCCACCGCCCGGAGAAGACCGCGGAGTCTTCAATGCAAACTAGCGGTGCGTCGTTCGTGGTTTTGATCCATGGCTTCTTCGTCACGGGGCTAAAAAGTAGCTGGGGGGGGGTTTTACCATTACTGATTCTGGATCGGAGCCAACGTTGTTCTCCTTTATGTTGTTTTCCCTTCTTTTAGTCGATAACGTCAGGAATTCCATTTCATTTTGACCAGGCATTTATGATTCTCCTCTTTGCGACACATCATCAATACATGACTTCGAGCGCTTTTGCATCGTCGCTCATTCCATCTTGCCGTTTGCGTCGTGCCGTCGCCAGCAATCTCCAGACAGCTCAAGATGGCGTCCGGTGAAGACGAGCCCATGCGTGACGCTTCAACTTCTGCTTCTTCTCCCCCTGTAGCACCCCAGCCAACGCCTGCAGCGAAACCACGCCGTCGATTCGCACCTCAGCTCGTGGAGGAGTCTGTAAAGTCGTCGTCAAGTAAAAGGCAGCTGCTCAGCGCCAAGCCCTCGGCATTGACACCCCCAGACTCCACGGTCAACTCAACTAGGAGGCCGACGCGGGATGCTTCAGTTCAAGTGGATGACACCGAAATGCTGGATGCCCCCCCGCTGCCGGGACCATCCAAACCTACACGGCGCTTTGCCCCTGTGCCAATTGAGACTACGTTCGATTCGTATAGGGTAGGCAACAATAGGAAGAATCCTCTAGGTCCGACCGCCGAATTGACCCCAGACCCTTCGCCGACAACCCCACATCCGCCCTACCTCTTTGGAGATGAAAAGCAAAAGGAGTCGATGCAGCCCAATAACCCACAAAACAAGCTGAGGAGGAAGTTCGCGCCGCAACTGATAGAGACTACACGAAGATCAAAGAAGGCCAACCAGCCGGGGCCGGCTACCAAACCCATAGACAAGACGGACATTACACCAGGCACAAATCACATCTACGCCCCAAAGCCAAAGCGAAAAGCAGCTCCTCGGCCTGCCGTGACCGGCGTGCCGAATGCTAGCAGCGAGAGTGATGGTTTACTTACGCCACGCCGACAGCAGTCCATGAAGCCACACCCAAATACTCGGAGGGGCACGCGACAGTCATACACCCCGGAACTTGATACTATACTATCGTCTGAATCGGAAAAATCCTCTGAAGAGAATGACGATAATGGAGAGGCCCCCGATCTCAACATCGGTGCTCCGGCCCTATCCACGGGAATTCCGGAACAAGACGGCGATGGTATAGATACGTGGAGTAGTAGACAATATAATTCGCGTGACAGAAGGGAGTCGTGCGACGAGGAATTCTCGGGGTATCTGCTAGCCGTGGCCGCTAGGGAGGCACAGAGGCAGCGTGAACTAGAATCGGCGATGGCAGCATTCCCCAATGGTGTACGACCAGAAGGAGTGGAGCACTTCCTTGTCAGGGACAATTCAGAAGACGACGATCCCCTGGACGAACGATTGAGACATGGAACCTCGCAACTACTTCGCCGAAAAGAATCTGATCCGGGCTGGGCTGTCAAGGAAATGCGAGCACATGCCGAGAAGCTGGCTCGAGCAAGACAGGAGAAGGTGAGCGTCGACGAAGATGTAGACCATATGGACATAGCACCTCCACCGGCGGATCCGTTATGGACAACATCTGCGTTCCGGACATCTGTTGACGAAAACATGAGGGACGCTCCAAGCCCGGTAATAAGCACGTCTTCGCCGGCCTTGCTAGCCAGGGTAGACTCGCATCCTCGCGCGCCCTCGCCACACATCGTACCCGACACTGGCTTCCGCGCGAGCCCGTTTGGAATCCCTTTCGGCTTCCGCAACAATGAGCCGGAAGATCCCCAGATGCGAAAGATGCGCATGGCCGCTTCTCCACCGATGCTCGGCGGCGACCTGACGTTCCGGTTGTGTCCCAGCCCAAAGGCGACTCGTATGGAACCCAGTCAACGGTACCGCCTGGGCGATAAGCCCGAGGAGCACCATCGGGATGTTACGGGAACCACGGGGCTATGGCGCGGATATTGTTCCGCTAAGGCCAACGTCACTGTAGAGACCACACATCCGGGACCTAACCTTCTCATGACACCACAAGAGCCAGCCACGCCGGGAGACCCCTTCTCTGCCGCATTTACTGCCTCCATGGGCATTAGCGGTGTCATGAGCGGTGCGCAATCATCTGGAGTTCAATCTCCGACTAATCGCCATAGCCAACAGAGGGGCCTCCATCTGCTCTCAGGGCTTGACGAGCGGCTGAAGAAGGAGAAGGCACGCAAGGAGTTAGAAGAACGTATCGCAGCCGAATTCGACGATGCCTTTGTCACGCAGGTCTACAACTACATCAGCCTCGGATATCCCGCTACTGCACGTGCATTTGACGAAGAGCTAAGCAAGATCAGCGGTATTGACATCGAAGAGCTTCGCAAGGATGACAACCTCAAGGTTGAGAAGGGCTTCATGCTTCATATGGAGATGAGCATCCATCACAGTCGTTCAGTATCGGATTCTGACAGCGGCGAGGACATGCGGTTCCGCACACCCGAGCAGGACGAGAGGAGGCCGCGTAGGAGGAAACCGAAGCCGCCGCGCTGGATCGCACTCAAGCTGTATATACGGGAATGGGCGCGCCAGCACCCGAGTCTAAACGATGCTGGAACAGGCGAGATGGCTTGGGGTGTTAGGGCCAGGAGGGGAAGCTGGGCTATATAGAGGATGAAGCGACAGAGCGCAATTTTGGTTACTGCATAGCGGAAGCGTTTGTTGAATTCGGTGTCCAACAGTATAGGGACATAGAAACAGCAATGTTTATGATGTGGGGCTGGCTTTACATAGGATAGGTTGGAAACAGCAGCCATTTCCGGGGGTTTTAGGTGTCTGGTACGTACACCCTGTCCATTGTACAGTGGTCATGGTTTATTCGAATAGCCTGCGGATTACTGGGGCTTCTTAATATCATCGGGCTGGCGTTATTCAAGGTATTTCTACATCGCAAAGAGAGGGACAGGCAGACAGACAGGAGATACAGAGGCTAATAGAGGAGAAATTTGCTAGAAGAGCCGCACATATCATTTGAAGAAGCCCGACTAAACTAGGGGCAAATAAAGGAAAAATAGAAAATAAGTTATCTATTCGAACCCAACGCGCGAGGATCTACCAAATGGTAGACTACTTGGACTACCTTGGTATTAAAACCACGTACCTATGGCTACCCATTTACCTGAGGGACCGGTTTCGATGATATAATACCATATAAACATTCATCTATACGATGCCTGTTATACGTCCCGTAGCTTTAGAGGAGACCTGAAACCGACTTTCTATCCCGAATACAACGAATACAAACCCCGTCTTCTTGGCTTGGTTCATTCCCCAAGGTCCCCCCAACCTTCTCCAACCTCTGGGCTTCGTACCCCCGGTCCATAGGCGGGGTAGGGTTAGGTAGTTTTCTTAGGTCCACGCCAGAACCTCGTTCCTATTGTTACCTTCCCCTACCGTGCTATTGCTAAGCACATAAATATGCAGGCAAATTGTGAAGATGCTTCGGCTTCATTGGTTCTCTTATTGCCGTGCAGCTCCTCACAGCTAGAGGAACTAGCACTCGAGTCGGATACTTGATCACCACCCTGTGGCCCTATCTATGCATCCTTCCGGCGACGTTGTAAGTGATGCAATCGCCTATAAATGGCGAAAATGCGGGGAAACAGCCAATACGCCAAGTCCTATAGAGGTGGAAATGTCTAGGAAGTAGATACCTATATAATGATAGGCTCTGGCCTTATCATGTCGCGATACGAGAAGGTTGGTGCTTCCGCTGAGACATCTGCCTCAAGGGTATATACTCCGGACCTTGTTCACCATGCTCTCGAAGGGCTTTCATACAGCCCTTGGCGTCTCGGTGCTTCTCTCATTTACTCGAGCCCAATTCCCGCCGACGCCAGAAAACGTCACTATTATCGAATCAAAATTTGGGGATGGGGTCACAATTAGCTACAAGGAGGTGAGTATATCATCTAGATGCAGTAAATGTCAATCTTCAATCCCAAGCTCTGACATTTTTTCGAAGCCGGGCATCTGCGAGACGACACCGGATGTCAAGTCCTATGCGGGCTACGTTCATTTGCCGCCTGGTTCGCTCGCGGACCTAGGCGAGGACCAGGAATATCCCATCAATACATTCTTCTGGTTCTTCGAGGCCCGGAACGACCCCGAGAATGCACCATTGTCAATATGGCTGAACGGCGGTCCTGGAAGCAGCTCCCTATACGGACTTTTCACTGAAAATGGACCTTGCTACGTGAATTCCGACTCTAACTCCACTAGATTGAGCCAATGGGCCTGGAATACAGATGGTGAGATGAATGAAACTACGCTCTCAGAAGAGTACGCAATGCTGGAGGTATATATGCTAATTCGCTCAAGTCAACATGCTATTCCTTGACCAGCCGACCCAAGTAGGCTTTTCATACGACGTCTTACAGAACGTGACCCAGGATCTCGTCTCTGGACGGGTCACCAAGCTCAACGAGTCTAGCCCTATCCCGGAACAAAATAATACGCTCCTAGTCGGCACCTACCCAAGTCAGGAGAGAAACCAGACAGCCAAAGGCACTCGCAACGCCGCTATTGCTCTATGGCACTTTGCGCAGACCTGGTTCCAGGAGTTCCCGGGGTACCATCCCAATGACTCTAGAATTAGCATTGCCACCGAGTCTTATGGTGGGAGGTACGGTCCGGAGTTTGCAGCCTTTTTCGAGGAGCAGAACTTGAAGATCGAGAACGGCACTTGGAACGATACGGATGGCGAAAACTACGTCCTCAACCTTGATACACTCATCCTCATTAACTCGTGTATAGATCGTCAAATCCAATGGCCGGCATATCCGCATATTGCATATAACAATACATACGGGCTAGAGACCGTCAATCAGACCATCTACGACGAAATGGTAGACGCTCTGGAGCGTACCGGTGGTTGCCGCGATCAAATCAATGACTGCCGCGCCTTGTCAGTTGTGTACGACCCAAACAACACCGGAGTGAACGACACTGTTAATAAAGTATGCTCTGATGCGGAAACATTTTGCTCAAACTATGTCAGGGGTCCATATCTCGATTATTCGGGCCGTAATTACTACGACTATGCTTCCATCGATCCCAACCCCTTTCCAGCCCCCTTCTATAATCAGTATCTTAACCAGCCTCATGTCCAAAGCGCTCTTGGTGTCCCTATCAACTTCACCCAGTCTTCGAGTGCCGTAGCTTACGCTTTCCGGGCCATAGGCGATTACAACCGTCCAGGATGGGTAGAAGATCTCGCATTCCTGCTCGAAAACGGAATCAAGGTGCATATGATCTACGGTGACCGTGATTACGCCTGCAACTGGATCGGCGGCGAGGCCGTCAGCCTGGCCGTCAATTATTCTAACACCGAAAAGTTCCACGCCACTGGGTACACTGATATCGTGATTAACGACACGTACGTCGGGGGGCAAGTCCGGCAGTACGGTAACTTCTCCTTCTCACGCGTGTACGAAGCTGGCCACGAAGTCCCCGCGTACCAGCCCGAGACTGCGTACAAGCTGTTCTACCGTGCCCTATTTAACAAGGACATCGCGACTGGCACCGTCGACCTCATCGAGAACCCGGAATACGCTACCGAGGGCATTTCTGACACATGGGCCATCAAGAACGAGGATCCACCAGACTTGCTGCATTTCTGCTACATCTATGACACTTCTACGTGCACTGAGGAGCAGATCGAAAGCGTTCTGAACGGCACCGCCGTCATTATCAATGGGATCATTAAGGACAAGAATTCCACGCAGCTATTCCCAGAATTATTCGGCGGAAACAGTACAGGGAGCGGCAACCCAAGCAGCTCTTCGTCAGTTGTGCCGACCGCATCCTCGACGGCTGCTGGGGAGGGCGCCTCAGCGACTGGGAGTAGTTCTGCAGCCCGTTTTTCTAGGAAAATCATTGACGTACAAAGCGTTGGGTTTTGGACCGTGGCTTCGACGATGGTTTATGTGTTGATCTGATACTGACAGGCGACGCATAGACTTTTACTACGCATTGGAACCTCAAAATCTAATAAAATACGGCGATTGTTGATCCTTAGAATTGGAACTCCTCTGGCCTATCCATACTTCTAGCTAAATATGTGGGAAACTATGAGCTTGAGTCTCAGGCTCCTTTCCTCTCCTACAAAAATTTCCAGCATCTGCAAACCCATCTCTCCGGGCCGGCGTGTGTCTTCTATATATAGAGAGGTATCAATCCTTTATCTACACTCTCTCAGGCTCCATTAAACATTGATCACTTCATACCCATAGGTTTGAATAGGCTTAACGATTGAGACGTTAACACTCGGATAATCTCAGTCCAATTCTGGCTTGATCTAAGTTTCATCATCATGCCCCCCTTTGTGTTATGTTAGTCGTGACTAGGCCTCCCCCTTCCTCCTTTTTCTTTATTTTAAAAAAGAGTCTAAATTTTGGAAAAAAATCTTTTGGCGGGTCAACACTTATACCCCTAGCTACCTAGGTATTTATACCGAGGTCACTCTCACCAGACACAAATCTTGCTAGTCGTATCGATTATGCTATAGCTCAGGAATACATATTAAGGACGTGAAATCGTCAGTATTTTTATAGGTACAGCGGCTGCATAGAAGAGCGACCTTTGTTCGCGCATTGGTTTCGGTTTAAACTCAATGTCTTCAACAGCAAAATGGTGAGAAGCTGAGAGTGCCAAGGCAATTTGTCAGTGTTGCCAAATATTTATATGCATCTGAATGTGTGAATAACATACCACACTCGTCCCTAAATGTCTGAAACGTCTCGGCATTTCGGACGACGCCTGCTATTACAGCCTTGAGTGTAGGTCTCATATCAAAGAAACTTTGAAGTGTCGATACGAGGGCTGATATCGTGACCTTGTCGTAAGTCTATGAGACGGATTAGCGGAACGTTTTCACCTTAGCACGACTGTGCTCTGTAGGCTCACAATATCGGCTCCAACCACGATGTCATATGGGTGAGTGGCACAGTCATCTTCGACCCAAGTCCCCTTCAAGTCACAACCCCACATCAAAGTTTCTGCCCTGACCTTCTGCTGGTCGTCAAGCTCGTTTAATGCAATATTCTCCTTCAGCGCTTTAATGACGTCCTCGTCGCCATCCGTTGAAGTGACATGTCTTGCATTTAGATGTTTAGCTGCAAGTATAGTGAGAAATCCAGTGCCAGCGCCTAGTTCTAATATATTCTTGCTCCGTACGAGACGTGAGCCGACATCGGTGAGCAAATAAGAGCCCAGATGAAGGGAAGCTTCCCATGTCCGGAACCCCGTGGTTCGAGACCCCGATATGAGGTGCCGCTGTTCGAGCAGAGTTATCGTGGGCTCTCGCCCATCATCATTGGCACTATCCGGGTTTGCCTTCTCCGATACGCAAGTGAATGTCACGTGTGCCTTCTCCTGGGCCGCCTGGAACCCTGAGGACACTTTCCTGGTTATGAAGGATGTGAGGCATGCCGTAAGCTCGTTCGAAAGCTCCTGATAGTTTTAGATAAACGTAAGAATGCAAAAAATTCTGAGTAAGGAACATACGTCTGCCGGGCTTTCTGTTGCTCTCTCGATTCTGGTGACAAGTTGCTTCAAGACACGCATCTGATACGCGTCGGGAGGCAGCCTTGCATTTTGACTCGGGTCAAACATGTGCTTATACAGCCATTTCTGTACGTCTATGGCCTTGAGGAACTTGGATGGCGGCCAAGCGAGAAAGTCGGGCTCGAACAATTGCATATACTGGCGGCGCAGTAGAAGCAGTTGAGGGTCTACATCACGATTCAGCATGTCGAGACAGTCCTGTTGTTGCGCTTGTTCACACTTGTACCGGTACAACAGAGCCGAGGTATAGGAGTGTTGAAGTTAACCTAAGCGCGGCTTAGTTGAGCCAAGTGACAAAGACCCATAATAGAGCTTTCACTAACAGCCCCCTTTTATCGATATTAACATCTAACTAAATACATACATGTAAGTCATTTACGTGTCAACAATGCCCCTATTCTGAAAAGCGTCTCGCTTGTCCCTCCAACATTTTCTACTTTGAGCTTTCCAGGTATGCAATGGAGGCTGGGCTGATTGGCTTTATTAGAGGAAGAATGTTTCTTGTCCCTATTTTTCATGCGTTGATATGCATGCGGCGATGACCTCGGCTCCTAGGGCTAATAGACCCGTCGTCTATGATCCACATACAATGCTCAACACTAATCGTTTATGAATAGTTTTACAAGTCTGCTATTTTCATCACGGCTCCACCACGCCGCGAGTCTTAGTCTCTCAGGCATCGGATAGCTAGAAATTCTCGATTCGTCTAGTGGTTAGGATACCTGCTTGTCATCATCTCTCTAGGTTAGAGATTATATTGCCTCTAACAGAAACAAGGCCGCAGGTGGCCGGGGTTCAATTCCCCGATCGAGAGACATATGCCAGTTTGTATAAACTTTTTTTTTTAACCTTGATGTGTAGGTATAGGTACACAGACACGAGATACTTTGGATACCTTTCTTTAGCTGGTGTGAGTTTCGGTCAACATCGCCGTAACACAAAGCTATCATACCGCAATGAGGATGTAACTACCTAGCGAATAGTCAATATCAAATTGCTGAGAAACAAAACTAGGTAATCAAACGTGAGAAGAGATAGTATATTAATATTGTATGAGTTGTAATTTATGGGTTTAATCAGCCCTAGTGTGAGAATGCTTCTTATAAGTGCAAGCGATCGGTAGTCTCTATAGGCCTTCTTAGGAATGTTTTAACTGAGCCAGATATTATAAATGTCGGCTGCTGATGCCTCTACTTTTTATATAGCAAATCTTACGGTATGGAATTTCCCGTCTTGGTACATTCGTACCATTTGGCGTTGAAGATCGATTCTCATAGGTCGATGTTCTGAGATGTTTCATTCTGGCATGGGCATGAAATTATATGTCACATCGAGCAACCAATTTTGTACATAGTTTCAACAGTTCCCCAAATAGTTACGCTCCTCCAAGCCCAGGCTTTTCAGCCTGCATGCGGTGTCACCACTCATGCCACCGGTCTGACTAGCTAATAGCTATGTAAGAGGATTCGTTCGGAACTAGGTTCTCCGAACGTGTCGAGGGGATCAGATGTTATCGAAACTGCTTAGGAAGCCTTGGAATATTATTAGAGACACTGTCTCTCGCTCAACTGTGGTTTTGACTGAACTAGTTTAATCGGATCTATCTTTTGACTGCTGCATCGATATGAAACGCGTTGTCGTGGCGCCGACTACTTCGTGAATATATCGCCTTGGTAGTTACGATCATGGCTTCAATAAGCCGACCAACGGGCATCACGGGCCTCATTATCACCATCATCGCCATCACGGCTCCAGCTCTGTACCGGTTTGTATCTCCATATCTTACAACTCTATCCCCGCACCTAGCTTCGCTACCGCCATCGATCTCGAAGATATTCAGTAATGATATTGACTACTCAACCTCACCCTCGCCTTTCATTTGTCTTCCTCACACCTATACGACCGAAATCATCTCACTCGAACCCCTTCTCATATACATTGATTCTTTCCTCGCGCCAGCCGAGATCGCGGCACTTCTTGAAGCCAGCGAGGCCGAGTTTGCGCCGTCCCAGGTTTACAAGCGCGGTCGGAACCAAGACACCGCTGACCGCACCTCTTCGTCCGCCGGCCTACCGCGTGATAACCCGGCCGTACGGTGCGTGTTAGCGCGGGCCGAGGGCTTCCTCGGTACGATGTTGGATCCTTCCCGAGACGATATCGGCGCGCCGCAGCTGGTGCGGTATACGGCAGGCCAGCGCTTCAATAGGCATCACGATTGGTACAAAAACCCACAACCCGTACGAAGAGGCATGATGGGCCGCGGAAAGAGCTGGAATCGCATTGCGAGCTTCTTCGCCATCCTGCAAGACCAGTGCACGGGCGGCGAGACATGGTTCCCTTTCGTGAATACGACGGCGCCCTCGAAGCCGGACAAGGAGGGACGGCAGCTCTGGAGGAAGCACGAGGAAGGTGGCTTGGCGTTCAGGCCGATCGCCGGCAACGCGCTCTTCGTAAGTAATAACGCCACATCCCTTCCCGCCCCCTTTTATTTTTCTTTTTCCACCCCACGAACCACCGCCACTGCTCTCCTAGCAAGCCCGTATTTTGAAATTTTGAAATTTTGAGCCACACGCCCACGCCTCAAACTCCTGCTCTTAACCTCCCTGCCTCCTTGTATTCTTGAAGTCATCGTTAACCCCTACTACAGTGGGTCAACCTATTCGCGAACGGCACAGGAGATGAGCGCACCAACCATGCTGGTCTACCGTTGGAAGATGGGTTAAAAACCGCGATGAATATCTGGCCCCGAAAGTTTTACGGATGAGACAACAGATCGGGACGGTCAAGGGTACGTTTCGTATCACTGGTGTTAACGGTACGGAGTTTTCACGCAATCTGGAATGCTGCCTCGGAGTTGAACATGATTACCTCCTACCAGCAAACAACAGAATGTCTAGATTGGAGTGTGAAAGATTTGAACAATGCTTTAATATGATTAACTTGGACAACTAATTAACGAGGTGGCCTGACTCCAAAATGCAAGTGAAATATCGATGCTGAATAAAAGCGTCGCGAAGCTCGTCGTTCTGAGAGCGAAGCTTGAAACTCCGTAACACCATCCCATGTATCCAAGAAACCTCAGGTACCTGTTTTTCCGAGACTTAATGCATCGTCTGTGTTACCCGAAAAGCCTTTGCCTTCTTCTTTTTTTCCTCGTATTTTAACTATCTCTCTTTTTTGGCCATGGCCACCAACCTCCCATAGGCATGTCGTCGTAGATAGCATTGTAGCATCCCTCCGGATGCGAACGTCGGTACTGGTAAATGGATCGTTGCCTACCATCGCTCCAAGCATGTGCGAAATCTATGTTGTCCGTAGATAGGTTTTCGAGGCGCATGTTCGTTAAAACCTTTACTGTCGCGGCGTGTATCTGGAAGTGCGCGACCCATCGTGATGGCACTTGGAGATCGCGCAGAAAGTAATGTCGCGTAACCATTAATCCCTTTTCGATGAGGTACTGGTTCATAAACTTGTCGTACTCATTGTTGGGTTCCGGAAGAGTTTTACTGATATATCCGTCCTCCCATTGAACATTGTCCAACGACCAGTAGGTTAGAGACCTTCGCGCATAAGCTGCGGGACGTTATCAGACTTGAAAATGAGCCGGGCAATCCATAACTGAGCCCGGGTAGTGTTATCTCTGTCGGGGCAATCGGCACGTAAACCTAGTTCTATTGCTTCCGATATTTGTTTCTCGAAATAGAACTGCCCGTGTGTTGCTGGTGGTGGCATTGGTAGGCCGCTATCTCCCAGACCTGCATGGAGATTATCATATGCGGGAGGCGCTACGTCTGTCCCATTTGGATCCGGCTCTGAATTCATGTTTTCTTGGGTCGCAATATCTCGCTGTTGAGAAACCATGATTGTCGTGTTGTGACTTTGATTTGTTGATCTTACTGGAAAAGGGCTGTGATGGCTATGACGAAAGTGGGATGGAGAGCATGAGGCAACACCTGCTCTTTTATGTAAACACATCTCGGAGAAAGCTCTATTGTTGATAAATTATACTCAGGGGAAAGTTCTACTATAAACTTTATTATAGACGCCACAGAAAGATAAGAAAAAGCCGGCCTCATAAGAAAGCGCTTCGCAGCCTTTTAGAGTTTATGTACCAAAGCGTCTTAGGTAATGATATCTAGAAAAAGAAGAAAAGAAAAAAAGAAAATTAGTTCTATTCCTTGATCTGCTATTTTAAATGAGTGATACTTAATGTAAATTACCTTTTTCTATTGTAAGTAAATTACTTTTCTCGTTACTTATTAATAACTATTTATAAAAAATATCTTATTTATATTTTTTTATTTATTTAATTTATTATTTTTTAATAAATATTAACTTATGAAAAATATGATTTATATTATTAAATAATTTATTTAATTATAAATTTAATTATATTAAATTTATTTTTATATAATATTTATAAATTAAGTTATTTAAAGTTTAAATAAAAAAATATTATATAATATCTTTTTTATTATTTTAAAACTTTTAATAATATATATATACGTTAAAATAAAATATTTTATAACGTTTATAATTTTAAAAATATATAACTTTAAAAGTTATAAACGTTATAAAAATGTTAAAAAATAAGTTAAAATTAAGCCTATTTAATATTAACGTTTATAATAAAACTTATATATAAAAAACATATAATCGTTTCGATAAAAAATCGAAAGTTAAATATTATTAAAACATTATTATTTTATATTTATTTCGTAATTATTATATTATATATTTTTAACATTTATTTTACGTATAAATTAAATTAAAAAACTTTTCTTATAATATAATGTTTTATATTTATTAATGTAAATTATTTAACCATAAAATAAATATATATTAATATTAAAAAATAATTATTAATATTTGTTTTAAAGAAAAAATATCATTCCGAACTAACTTAAATAAAGAAAATTTTAATAATATTATTAATTATTAATTCTTAAAAAGCTAAATTAATAACGAAGTTATGAAAAATATAATTTTAAACATAATAATAATAACCTTATTATTTAACGACTTAATAATGATATTAAAAGTAAAATTCGATAAGGAAATAATAGAAATTTAAGTTAAAAATTTAAAGAAATGAAAAATCGAGTAATTAATTATTTTAAAAAACGGGATAACATTATTTATAAATAATAAAAGAATCATTATTAAAACGAAACGACTTTATAATAAAAACTTAATTAAATATAAAATATCTTTACTTAATATTTTATATAAAAGAAAAAAAAATAATAATAATATTAAATTAATGACTTTTTTAAATAATTTTAAAGTTAAGTTTCCGCTTAATAATTATAAAATAAATAAAGAAAAAATCTTATATATAATTATATATTTAAAAAAAATAATAATAAAGTAATAATAAAGATATATTATAAACGTGGTTAAAAAATTAAAAGATATTTTTTAATTAAAAATGGAAAATTAACTATATAATTTAATAAAAAATGAAGATTTATAAATATTCGACGTTTTTATAACGATATAAAAGTTATGTTAAAAATTAATAAAAAGGTTTAACATATTCTTAAAGTAATTTAAAACTATCGAAATAAAAAACTTAAAGTAATACTTAAAGAAAAATAAAATGTTAAATTTATTAATTAAATTAAATTTAAAATTAAGAAATAAATATTTAAGGAAGTTTTTACCGAAAACTTAAAACGAGCTTAAAAATAAAGTATAATTATTTAAGATTATTTTAAAAAAGTAACGTAAAAATTATTAAAACTTATTTTAAAATATAATTAAGGAAAAAAGTAATCTTATAATTTTATAATAAATTATTAACTTAAACACGATTAAAATTAAAAAAGAATTTAATTAAAATTAAGAATTAACATTATTTAATAACGAAAATATAAAAGTTTTATAAAAGTTAAATGGTTACTTTAATTATAGAAAAAAAGAACATCATAAATTTAATTACCTTAAAATTCAATATTTTAAATATAAAAAATTTGGTTATTTTATATTAAAATACCTATAATAAGATAATATTAACCACGCGTTAAACGTAAATAAAACTCCTTTCGGGATAAAAAAAATAAAAAACTTATAATAAAATAAAAACCTTTTATATAACCGGTTCGAAATAATAATAAAATTATAAATAAAAAGATAATAACTTAACTTAAAAACCTTTATTAATATAAGATCCGATTATAACATAATCATTAATAAATATATAATAATAAATTTATTTTAAAACTTATAAATAAATAATTAAATAAAAAGTTTATATAAAAAAAGAAAAACATTAAGGAAATTACCAACCATTATAAAAACCTAAAATAATTAAAAGCTTAAGTAATAAATTTTTTACATAATTAAGGTTATTAATTAAAACTTTAAATATAACGTTTTCTTAAAGTTATTTTAAATTAATAATGTAAATGTTATATTTAAAGATTAAAGTTATTAATAATATTATTACATAAAGAAAGGAAATATTTCTTTAATAAATAAACGTAAGGAAATAATAAAAACATTACGAGATTTTAACGAAATAATAACTTTAATAATAACTTTAATGTAAAGGAAAGGAAATTTAAGAAGAAAATAATTTACTTTTTAACGTGATAACGACGATATAATATTTATTTTATCTTTAACTTATAATAACTTTATAAATATATTCGATATTAATAAAGTATTTATTTTATTTAAATATTAAGATTAAGATTATATTATTAATTTTAAAGTTAATAAATAACCACTTTATAAATTTATATATTTATTAACCGAAATGGAGTTAAAAACTTTAAGGAAATATATTAATAATGTTTTATAAAAAAGGTAAATTCGACCTTTTAAAAACTTTATTAATTTATTTATTTTATTCGTATTAAAATTAAAAAGGAAATTACGACTTTATGTTAATTATAAAACATTAAACCGGATAATTTATAAAAATTATATAATTTTCTTATTAATTAATAAAATATTAAATCGTTTAATAAAGGTTATTTTATTTACGAAATTTGATTTAAAAGATATATATCACCGGCTTAAAATTAAGAAAAGGGACGAATAAAAAACCATATTTAAGATAAAATATAATTACTTTAAATATTTAATAATGCCGTTTAACTTTTTTAATATGCCGGTCACGTTTTAAAATTATATTAATAAAGTTTTATTAAAATTAATAAATATAATTTACATTATATATTTAAATAACATTTTAATTTATTTTAATAATAAAATATTACATTTATAATATATTCGAAATATATTTAAAAGATTAAAAGAGTAAAAGTTTTACGTTAACTTAATAAAATATAAATTTTATATAAAAGAAATAACTTTTTTAAAGTTCGTAATAACGTTAAAAAACATTAAAATAAATAAAAAAAAGGTATTAATAATATTAAAATAGCTAATATTTTATAACATATATAAAATATAAATATTTTTAAACTTTATTAAGTTTTATAAAAGGTTTATTAAGAGGTATTTTAAAATAATGGCTTTATTAATAAAATTTTTAAAAAGGAAGTTACCATTATGTTTCAAATTATTAATGGAAACATTAAAGGCATTTATAAAATTAAAGTTATTATTCTCGAAAACGTTTATTTTAAAACATTTTAATACTTAATTATTTATTAAAGTAAAGATTAATATATTATAATAAATCGTTAACATAATATTATTATAATTATATAAAGAGAAATGATATTTAATGGCTTTTATATTTAAAAAGTTATATAATAATAAAGTATATTATGTTATATTTAATGTTAAAATATTAATTATAATTAATACTTTTAAGAAATAAAGATATTATTTTATATATTTTAAAGAGAAGGTAAATATATTAATAAATCATTTAAATTTATAATATATTATATTAAAATTAAAATTAAATAACCGATAAATAAAATAAATAAAAACTTTAATTAATTTTAACTTTTAAATAATATATAAACCCGGGAACTTTAACTTAATTAACAATATGTCGCGTTAATTAAATCATAAAAACGCCGAAAAAAAGATCGAAACTTATAAAAACGCTTTACCGAAATTTTAAAAGAAGTTTTAAAATAATTAAAAAAGTTATAACGTAATAATAAATAACTTTAAAACGTTAAGTAATAAAATAATTATAAAAATATATACCTTATTATCGAAATATTAAGATAAAACTTAAAAAACATTATCGAAATTTTTAAAAACGTTCAAAAATAGTTAAAAAGTCTTTGAAATTTAAGAAAATAATAAATATATTAAAGGTTAAAAATATGATACCCGTAAATATAACATAATTAAGATAACGATAATAAAAGGGGATATATTAAGTTAACCTTTTTTAAAAAAAATCAAAAAGGAATAAGAAAAAAACCCTTTTATTACCAAAAAAAATGGCATATAAAACAATTTAACCATAACCTTACATTATTTATATAAAAGATTAACAAAGAAAGTTTACTTAAATATAAAAATTAAATATATATACTAATAATAATAAAAGGAAAATTATTATATAATTATTACGACATACCTTTATTAAGCCATTAAAAAGTAATAAAGATAATATTAAGATTAACGGAATATTATTATTAAAATAAGTTAAGAAATAACGTAAAAAATTATATAAATAATTACATTATTTATTAAAGGATAAAAACAAAATAATATTTACTTTATGATAAGTTAAGTTTATTATTTATATTAAAAAATTTAAGAAAAGAAATATCTTTAAATTTTATTACTAAATTCCTTAAAGTTATTACATAAAATAACCATTATTATAATAATATCTTAATCATTATCAACTATTTTTCGAAATATACGTTATATATAATAATTATAAAAGATTTAATCGTTAATAACCTCGCCGATATATTCTTTATAAAAATTTTCCCGTAAATAAAATTCTTAAAAAGGATAATATTAAATAAAAAATCTTTATTTATAAATAAATTTTAATCTATATTATATCATCGTTTAATAATAAAAAAATAATTAAATACCATTTATTACCCTTAAATAAATAAATAAATAAAGAAATAAAATCAAAACTTAAAACATTATTTATAAGTTTTTTATAATTATAAATAATTTAATTAAATAAAAAAGTTCATATTAATAAAATAAATATATAACATTTTAATCCATTTAATATATAAGTAAATATTAACATATTTATATATAAAGTTTACGTTAAAAGGATTTAATAACTTAATAATATTAATCTTAAACCGAAATATAATTAAAGACGTAAAATTAACAAATAAAATCCATTAAAATAAGGAAAAAATAACAACGTTATTATATAACTTTAATAAGATATATACGAAATGGTATAATAAAAATAAGTTATAAAAAACGTTTAATAAAAATAATTAAGTTATGGTTTTTATAAAGAATATAAATTAAAAACGATTTAATAAAAAATTAACGGATAAATATTTAAACCTTTTCGAGGTAAAAAAGGTTATAAATTACCATCGAATAACGTATAAACTTAAATTACCATTAAAATATAAAATATATAACATATTTAACGTAAATATCTTAAAGTTATTTATACTTAAATTTAATAAAATCTTAATAAAATAAGAAATAAATTTTAATAAAGATGATATATATAATGTAAAAATAATTTTAAATTATAAAAATAAAGGTAAGAATAAATAATATCTTATTAAATAATTAAGATTTAATAATAAAGATAACTCGTAAAAACTAACCTCGGAAATATTTAATAACGTAAAAAAAGCTTACGAAAAATGCCTTAAAAATAAAAATAACGCCACTTATATAAGAATTAATATATAAAATATAATATTAATATACCGGTATTTTATTAATTACTTACCGTTCCGGATTATTTATCGAAAAGGTATAATAATTATTAATAAAATTATAAAGCTTTTTAAACTTAAAAAGTTTTAAAAAACTTGTAAAACTTAAAAAATTAATAAAATTAATAAAACCGGTAAGATTAAGAAAATTAAAAATAACCACATTATTAATAAAAGTTTATAAAATTAACATAAAGTAATAATAAAATAAAAAAAACTTAAATAAAAAAAATATACCATAACGAAATGTTTAATTAACCGGTTAATATCTTTAAAAAAACTAATAAAATTATTATAAAACGTATATAATTCCGTTTTAAAAAATTAAAAAGCTTTTTATATAACTTTATTAATTTTAAACATTTATTTATCATAAATTTATTTCCGCTTTTTCTCTTTAAAAACTAAATAATATTAATATTTTAACCATTATGTTTCATTTATATTATAATCATTCTTAATAATTTATAAAGCTTTCCGTAAAACCGATTATATCATTTTAATAATTTTTTCGAAATTAATTAATTATAAAATAATAAAAAGATCGGAAAGAATTTATAATATAATTACCGGTATTAACTTTAAGGATAATATGGAAAATATAAATTAATATTTTATTATTTAATAAAAATTAAATTATATTAAATTAATAACCACATAATAATAATATAAAATTAAAAATTTATAAGTTTATAAAACTTTTTATATATATAATATTTATAACATTTATTAAAACCATTTAAAAAAAATTAATTAAGTTATATATTAAAGAAGTTAAAGGATTATTTTACCTTTTATTTTAATATAATTATAATTAATAAACTTATCTTCATATTAATTAATTATATAATATATATAACGTTAATATATTTTAAGATAAAACTTTTATTTATTAATCATAATATTATAATAAAGAATTAAGAAATAAATTAATAAATAAATAATATAAAAAAGATTTATATTATTATAAAAAGAAGAAATAAAATAAAGATATAATAAAGATTTAATAACTTTATATAAATAATCATAAGTTAAAAAAATAAAGAAATTATATATAAAAATAAATATATTATTCATAACAATGATAACATTTATAATAAAAAACGCTTAATATAAATAAAAAGGTAAAAAATAATTATTAATATATATTAACTTTATCATAAAAACTTAATAAATTAATAACTCTTAAAAATAAAAATATAATAATAAGAAGTAATTTTATTAAAAGATAAGTTAAAATTAAACTTATTTAATATTAATGTTTATAATAAAACTCATATATAAAAAATATATAACCATTTTAATAAAAAGTTGAAAATTAAATATTATTAAAACATTATTATTTTATACTTATTTCGTAATTATTACGTTATATATTTCTAACATTCACTTTATATATAAATTAAATCAAAAGGTTTTTCTTATAAAAAAGCTTTAAAATAATAAAAAAAATATTATATAATACCTTTTTATTTAAACTTTAAATAATTTACGTTATAAATATCGTATTAAAATTTATTTAATTTTATTCTATTTATAATTAAGTTACCTTTTTAATGATATTAATTTTATTTTATAAATCTTAATATTCGTAAAGTTATTTAAGTTCGAATCGAATTTAATAATTTTAATATTTGATCTAGCAGGTGACGAGAAAAGTAATCTGCCTGCAACAGAAAAAGGTAATCTGCACCGAGTGTCACTCTTCTAGATTACGTTCATTTTATGCCATAGCAATGCTCCTATTTGGACTACGCCGTCCAGTTCAATGTGTACTTCATCGTCAAGGAGAAGAGTACATAACTTAGGTATATTTGCATACCTATTCAATTTGTGTCTGCCTATACACTTCCCAAAGAGCCGTATACGCTAAGGAAGGGGTTATTCAATGATAGCACCTACGTTAGGACGTCGAACTCTTAGCAGTGTTAACCTATATTGTAGCGGCTTCTCAACGACGACTGGGAAGTCTGTATGGAAGCTACAGAGGGTTGAAATTAGAACCATAGATCACTTAACTCCCAGTCTGTCCATGATCCTAAAGTGGTTCTCTTCTTCTACGCATTCACACAAACAATTATATACAATCGATCGCTCCCATACAACATAAATACAACACGCGCTCGCTCATTCGTTATCCATATTACGCTTAGACAATATGGATACCCAAATTACCGACAACGCGGCAACTCTTTGCATGTTAATATGCATTTGCCTTGCCACAATAATCATTATCCACCTTTTCCTTTCTTTCAATACTATCATTATTAGGTATGTGCTTTCTCAGGTCCTCGATCTATATTTCGTAGGCACTGGTGGACCATACTGATATGGAGGTGATAGTTTACATCATCCTACACTGATTCCACAAACTGTCCAATCTCCTGCTCGCTCAACTACCCCCCCCCCCCCCAGCACCCTCTACACCGACACCGACAACACCACCAGGGTCTCCCCCTCGACCCTCACCGGTATTGGACACCTACAATCAACCCAAGGCGAGTTCCGGACCGGCCCCGGCTCCCCAAACCGCCACGTAAGTACCTACCACGTGTTATAGTATCAATGGACACTAATTGGTACCAATTGTAGGAGAAGTTATGCAACACGACTGGTTAACTATGTCCAAGGGACGGGGACGGGGACCGGGGCCGGCTCGCCAGGGAGGGGCACTGAGGGGAGGCAGGAGGTTGTCGAGAGCAGGTTGGTGACGAGTGTGATTACACAGTCATTATGCATGGTACATATTGCATTAGTATCAACATTAGCCATGGCGGGTGTTGGCATTATTGGGGGTCTGTTGGCATTTTTCAAGTCATGACTTGGGCACTTGTTAATCCCCCCCGTAATGGAAGAGCGTTTTGTCTTCTACGATTATAGTCCTCTACCTCTCTGATATTGTGTGACATGAGATAGGAGTATCGGCAGACACACTGCCCACGGCTGTAGAGTTGTCCCATGAGCATTGCTTAGAGCGATGGTTAAAGTTATAGTCAGAGGTACTTTATGCGGGCTGTGGTGCTCAGCACTCGGGCATGACAGGGGCTGTTGGCAGGTTAATAATCACCGTTGACATGAACCGCACACGGAAACAGTTTTAGTCACGGCAAGTTCCCGTGAGGTAGCTTCTCTCTCTCTCTTTATTTCTTACTTTTTCCCATTGCTCCTATAGGCGGCGGGTTCGTCAGAGGCCGTAAAGTCTTGCGCCAATAGATTTTCGCTCCTGATCCTACACGAGGCAGGTCTAATTCACATCATGGTATGTCTTACTCTCCATACTACCTAAGCTTGGACGATAACCTGGACGTCTGCGACGGTCGCTCGTGCCATCTTCTTCAATAGTGTTCTTTCGTCTGCTTCACGATACCTTTCCCAGCCATCGAGTCCTTCTTTTGCCTGGATACTCAACGTCTCGTAACCCTGCTTTATCACCTCTGCTACCTCGGTACTGGTAAGGTTCCTCTTAGAGCTGCCGGAGTCGAGCATCGTCTTGTAGTGCGTGCTCACGCTGATAAGAGTGCTTATTGAATTGGACGGCCGGCTCGAGAGGGCATATGTGTCGCGGAACTTTACCAAAACCTCGCCGCTTTCTACAACTTTATAGAAGAGATCATCGTAAGCGGCGGGTGTGGGGAGAAATGCTTCGCCTGCGGAGAGAGAAAGGGCTAAGAGATTCACCACCAGATCAAGGAGAGAATCGAAGTGCGGCAGACCCTTGAGGTCGGCGGCATATGTTGTCAAAAAGCGGATAAGGGACAAGAGTGAGCGAAACAACTCGGCCCAATGATACTGTAGTCGTGTTCGTGACCGCGAGAGATACGAGATAATACGTAGCATGATACCAACGCATAAGGTGTAAAGACTGACATCTAGTCTGCGGCGTAGATTGTGGTTGACACCATCAATCATAGTGTCTAGCACGCTCGTTGCTAGGATGCGTTCCCCTCGGGCAGCTGGCAGGAATGGTTGCCGTTGGCGGCAGAGTCTGACGGCGACTTTACTCTCATCGCTACATACTCGTTTACATAAGAGCTGGTCTTCAATAAGTAGCCGGAAAACCATCAAGCTAAGGTGCGCATAGTTGGTAGCTCTCGCAGAGAGGAACGCATGCTGTAGAAGGTAAGAAGTCAATGACAGGAAGCTGGAAATGGGTTGCTCTTCCCCCTTCTCGGCAGGCAAAGCGACGAGATTGAAGCAGAAGAGCTTATTAGCATGACTGAAGTCGTACGTCCCTAGCAGTACGGCGGCGTCTTCACCCGGTCTGATTGAATTAGTAGTGGTTTAAAGGTAAACGCGACGATAACTTACAACTTTGCGAACATCTGCTTAGCCACCTCTGGGTCGTACGTTGGCTTCTGGTTTGTCTTTGCACCGGGAGCAATCGCTCCGAGTCCGATCATATTCAGAGTGTTACTGATGGACCATCCTTCAGGTAGGTCCTGTAAAATATCAACATATTGGCCTCTCAGGTTTCGGCACGTGTGTCCGACACATCTAACGATCTTCTGTATGGTAGCCTCGTTGACGAAATCATTAAGCCGTAGTTGATAGGGGTTCTGGAACTCGAATTTGTTGTAATTTGCCAATAGGCCCAACAACGTAAACGGTTCAAGAACCCTATAAGGGGCATCCGATTCCTGGATGAACTGGGCCGTGTCAACCTCAGACGAGAGCCAGGATTTGGAATAGACTAACCTTCATTATCGCAGGAAAAAGATCTCGTTGTATAAAATATGTCAAAAGACTCGTCTGGTACGCGCCAGAGGTGATAGACAGAACAACCTCGACGGCTTTCTGTCTAACTTCCACTACGTGGCCATGGTTAGCACCTTTGCCTAATTCGCAAGTATCAAGACCAACCTACTCGACGTTCCATTGCGAATGATCCCGTCCAAAGCCCCCACAAAATCAGTGAAAACAGCGTCAACCTGATCCAGCCCTGCCAGCACAGCTATGATATCCGAGCTTGGGTTCGTATATTTTTTAGGGAGCACCGCGGAGAAGAAAGTCGTTAAGGTCTGTTGCAGGGACAGTCAGAAGCGCGCCCTCCGCCAAGTTCGTCTGAGCAGGATTCGGTTTTACCTCGAGAGCATGCAAGTCGGCCACACCACTGCCCTTCTTCAGGCATTCCACAGCTCGAAAGAAAAGTTGCTGTGTTTGTGACTGTAGGCTTATGAGATCGTCGGGTCCTAGGCGGGATAGTATCCTGTGTAGGGCAAGTCGGTCGGGGTTTAGAAGAAAGAACTCTCGCCAGAAGCCTTCAGGCTTGTCCCCGTCTGGGTCGACATCATCCTACTCGGGCGATGGATGGTCAGCGACCCGGCACTGCGGGTGTCACTCCAGCATGGATGACATACCTTGGATTCCCATTGTCAGCTTTCGGCCAGATCTCTAAAAACTATAGGGGAATCCGATGCTCCCGAACCTTGAATAGCGCCTCGTACAGTTGGACAATCTTCGGCTGGAAGATTTCAGGTCGGGCCTGCTGGGTCAGGGGAGAGGCTTCCATGACCGACGAGGATGCATGGACGGACGACGCATCAAACAACAAAAACCCTAGATTATATTACTAATTTCTAATGTACCGGGTAGTATCATTTCAGTAGCATAGGGGGTGCTATCCTGGAGGGTGGACAATGCTGAGAAGGATACTGTTCTTTGTGCTGGTGTCTACCTGGGTACCTAGGTAGAGGTAGTGTAGGTAGGCTGATAGTGTAGTTTGATCTGACATTTGCGCATCACGAAATGAAATTCGAGGCATGCGACGCCACATTGGGTACCAGGGTGATACCTCACATGCGAGACGCGCAACCGTTTCCTTACTCAGCTTAGGTTACCCTAGGCAGCCTAGGGTCCACATGGTGGGTCCCACGAGTATATACCATACATACATACTTATCTAAGTAGGTTAAATACCTTAACCTGTTAGGAGATATGGATAAGCTTTTAAGCCATATATGCTTCTACGCAAAAGTGGGGGTAAAAATTTAAAAAAAGATTTAAAATTTTAAACTTTTTTTTTAACTTTTTTATTAATTAAAACTTTAAATTATTTTAATTTTTTTTAATAATTAAATTTAAATATTCGGTTTTTATTAAATATTTTTTATTAATAATTTATTAAAATTATTATAATTTATTTTATTATTTAATTTTATATTTTTATAATTATTTTTATTTTATTTAATTAAGTTATAATATAATTTAATTTTTTATTAAAATTTTATATAATTTTTAATTATTAATTTATAAAAACGTTTATTTTATTTCATTTATAATATATTTAACATTATGTTTTATTATTTTTTCTTTTATTTATTAAGAAAATATTTTCCTTTATTTATTAATTTTATTTTATTAACGTTGTTTATTTAAAATTAAAACTATTATAATTTACTTAATTAATTAATTATTATTATAAATTTTCGATTAATTTTTTAATATATATTTTTATTTTAATTAAATAACTTTCTTTAAGATAATTTATAATAAATTTATTTTATCGATTTTTTTATCGTTAAATTATTTATTATTTTTAAATATTTTAATATTTTAATTTATCTCGTTAATAATTATTATTATTATTTATTATTATTATTTTTTAATTTCATTATTTTTAACTTTTTCCGTTTATTTTCGGTAATAAGATAATTATTCTTATTAAAATTTTTAATATTTAAACGTATTATATTATTTTCGTTTCATATATTTAAAAATCTTTACTTTAATAAATAAATCATTAAATAACTTTTTTCTTATATTTATAATATTAATTTTTTACTTTAAACTTTTTAAATTAATAATTAACGTCATTAATTAACTTAATTAATAAATTATTTATATATTATTAAAATTTTATTATTTATTATTATAATATTATTAATATTTTAATAAGTTTTATTAAATTTATTAATAATAATAAAAGTTCCATATTTTTATTAAAATTAAACCTTTTTAATAATATTATTAAAAATTTAAAGAAATTATTTTAAAATCTTAATTTTCCCCTTAATAAATTTAATAAAAACCTTTTTATTTTTAATTAATAAATTTAAAATTTTAACCTTTATTTTCCTATTAAAAACTTTATTATTAAAGTTTTTATTATTATTAAATCTTTTATTATTAATAAGTAAATTATTAAATTTTTTATTATAAAACTTATAAATATTAAAATATAATTTATTAATTAAGAAATTATCGAATTATTTTTAATATTAACGTTTATCTTTTATTAATTAATATTAAAAAGATAATTTATTAATAATTTAATTAAAAAATTATTAAAAATAAGTTCCGAAATGATTAATGGTTTTTAAATCTTTAATTTATTAAAGATTAATCGATTTATTAATTAAAAATTAACTTTAAAATAATTTAATTATTTAATATAAAAATTTAAGTAAATAAATAATAACCTTAAATTATCTTTATTTTTAAAAATTATTAATATATAATATAATAATAAAATTATAACGTTTTTAAATAATAACTTATTAATTAAAGAAGCTTTAAATCATGTCGAGATTAATATATTTACCTTTAAAAATATTAAAGTTATTAAGTAAATTTTAAAAAACCGGTTTTTAATTATATTTATTAATAATCTTAATAATTATCCCGTTTTAAATATAAATAAACTTTAATAAAATAAGGATAAAACTTTAATAATTTATTATTTAAAGGTTTAAAACTTATTAAAATGTATTAATGTTAAAGATTTATCATAAAAAATTAAAATGTTAAATATTATTATTATTACTTTAATTTTAATATTTTTAAAAAAAAATATATTAAAAATGTTTATTAATTAATTTATTAATAATTTAAAGGATTAAAATTTATATCGAAAATTTATTAATAAAAATATTTAGAATTATAAGATATTATAAAAAGTTTATAATATAATTTATAATTATTAAATAATCTTAAAAAAAAAGGTAAATATTATTAAAATATAATAATTAAAAGCTTATTAAAATATATTAGAAAAGTTAATTATTAAATAAATAAATTTCCTTATTAATTAAATATTATAAATTTATTTTCTTTAAATGTTAAATGTTAATATAATGTCGGTTATTAATTTACCTTTTCTAATATATAATTTAATATATTATTTTGGTTTATTATAAAACTTAACCGCATAATTTATAATAATATTATAAGTTTTATAAATACCTTTTTAATTATTAATTTAATTTATATAATTTATTTTATTAATAATAAAAATTATTTTTATATTTATTATATTTATAATAATAATGTCGGTTTAATTATAATAAGATCTTATTATCCAAAATAATTATTAATATAAGTTTAATTATAATTTATTAAATAATTAAAGAAATAAATTTAATATTATATATATTAAAGCCGTTAATTTTTATTAATAATTATTATTTAAAGAATAATTAAATTATTTTATCATTAATAACACCCGTATAATTAAATAAAAAGAAAAGGTTTATATTTAATATAAATAATTTAATTATATATAAAACATATATAAAATTCTTAAAAATTATTAATTTTAATGATAAGAATAAGTAACGTTAAAAATTATTATTTTCTTAACGAAATAATTTAATCTTTAAAATGATCCCTTTATTAAAACTTTTAATATTTATTTAATATAATTATATTTTAAATAAATTTAAGATAATATAAATAAATAATATCGTAAAGATATTTAAATTTATAATGTTATTTATATAAGCCTTTAAAATTAAATAATAAATAACGTTATTATTATTTTTTTAATTAAAAGTTTAACGTTAAATTCCTTATTTATTATTATTAATAATTTATTTTTACCTATTATTAATGATAATAAAGATCTTATTAATAAGGTTATAAAATTAATAATATATTTAAATTTAATGATATTAATACCTTTAATAAAATGACGTTAAGATAAAGTAAAAATCATCTTAATTTTTAATTTTAATAATAAAAATAAGTTTAAGAAAAAGAAAATTTATTAAGGTTTATAACTTATTTATAATCGTAAAGGTAAAAACCTTTTATAATTTTAAATTATTAATAAAAATCATTAATATTAATATAAATTTAATAGATTTATTTTAAATCTTTTTAAAAATAATAAAGTAATTTTAATACTTCTTAATAAAGAAAAATATAAAGGTTAAAAAACAAATTACTTAAAAAATTATAACATTAAAGAAATTTATTAAAAAAAGGATAATATTTTATACCTTTATTTTTATATCAAAAGTATTATTATTAACGTTAAAACTTCTAATTATTTTATAAACGTTAATAAAAATTAATATTAATAATTTATTATTAAAATCCATTAAATTTATATCATTATATAAGATAATATTCATATTATTCAATATAAAAATAAATAATAATATTATTAAAAATATATCTATTAAAAATATTTTTATCCTTAAAATTTTATCATTTAAACTTATAAAAATATTTCGGTTTAACGTTACTTTATATTTTTAATAAAATAATAAAATATTAATATATATATTACTTAAGAAAATTATTTAAACTAATTAAAGTAATAAAATTAATTTAATTATTAATAAACTTATTAATTAATTAAGTATTAAATAACGTAAATTTAAAAACATTAATATTAATCATTTAACCTTTATTATCATAAATAATTAATAAATTAAAATCTTAAATTTTATATTATTTAATATTAATATTTAAGGAATTTAATGCTTAATTTAAATTATTATATAATTAATTATATTCCTAAATAATTATTTATTATTATTCGATATCTTTTAATTATAAAATATTTTAATTAAATTTAATATTTATAAAAG